>JAMKCH010029339.1:0-84358 GCA_023653785.1 Ophioderma brevispina
AATTTCTCGGTGTTATCATGGATGAATCTAACATGAAGTACCCATATTGCTGTCCTATCCAAATTATATCAAAGAATATTGGTGTATTAAATAAACTCAAGCATTTTTTACCAGATCCGATATTGATATTGTACTGTACCCTTGTATTATGTACATTAATTATGGTATATTATATGGTGAAACGCCCCCTTCTATATATTTAAATAAGATCTTTAACTTTCAAAAGTGGGCATTGAGAACTATCTCAAACAGTCACTACCGATGCCATTCCAGCCCATTGTTCCTTTACTACAATGTATTAAATATTGTTTTGATACATTTAAACTTAATTTGGGTGTAGGGTTTAAACATTTTCATCAAAAGCTACCGGGAATTTATGACAAATATTTTGTAAAACATACTGAAGTGCATGACTACAATACAGAATGCCCACAATTATTGTTATCAAAATCAAAAAAAACCTTCTCTCAAGGTCGGTGGGAAACTACTGGTACAGCTTTAATGGAAGTCTCTAGAACCATACATACAAATCACTATCCGTCAAACCATATTACGAATACATGAACGAATCCTTACGTTCACGTTTATGGAAAACGATAATTTGGGGCATTCACTTGTTTGTGATGTCATGTGGTCAGGCTGCGGCCATTTTAATGTGTTTTTGTTTTGGTAACTTATTTTGACTCAGGGTCTCTATCGGGCCTCATTGGCCTTTCGACTGCCTCCTCCTTTTCACACGCTTATATTTGTAAATTTTGATATTGCTTGGAAAAAACTTGATATGATATGATATGAAGAGAAAGGGGAGAGAGAGAGAAAGGGGAGAGAAAGAGGTAGGAAAGGTATTGAGGGACGCAATGTGTTTTAGATTCATAAGTTGGTGAGAAGGTCAGCATTTTAGATTATTAAATATTTAAAGATGAAAACAAATATATGTGTAGTGTTAATCACATATGTTTATATATTATATAAGGAAATTGAATGTTTTAAAAAAAAAATATGACACTTTAAAAAGTGTTACAACTGGACGTTCTACAAATAACACTTCATACGTCTTACCCGTCAGTCAGGTTTCCTTGATGGCCTGCCTACGGTATCCGGGTAACCGTACTACATGTCCCAGGGCCGATTTGTCGGCTAAACTGTCACCCCCTTGGGTTTCTATGGAAATCTGATGTGGAGGGTAGCTGTTACCCTGGTAGAATGAGAAATCTACCTAAGAGCAAATAAGCTCGGGAGGACTAATGGCGGCCATCCACACATGCTGCCTTGCATGTGGGGTGGTTTGCCCAAATGCTAAGCCCACTGCCAAAAACTGTGAATTGACGTCAGAATAGCCATCCGTTCAGATTATCTTTTGCTCCAATAAAGCCTCACACATTAGTCATTGCGAGTGAGGTGGTAATCCGGCCACCCCGTTTAACGGGGACAAACCTGGATTTAAAACTTTGGGTTTAAAGACACTCTCAGTGATTCACACCCAAAAATAGTAAAATATTGAAATTTGCAGGAATTGAAGATCAGTCTGGGTAGAATTCCCATGAGTTTACTTTTTTCACTGAATAATTGCCAGAAACGAAGAAAACGGCATTGTTCAAGGATATGACTCTCCATAGTGTCCGTACAGACATTAAATAACTAAAATAGCCCTATTTGTGTCTTATTAAGCTTCTTCCGGTCTTATCATTTGGAGGGTATGTGAGGGTACCCGTACTTGTTACAGACATGCAAAAATCTGATTTGGAAAATTTTTTCAATTTTATGCTTCAGCAAATCACTGTATGTGCCTTAACTAACAAAAAACATGTGAATGTGATATGATGCCATTCTAAAGCTCTTGTCCACTTACTTTAACACGAGCTGTGCATAACGCTACACCAATAAGAGCATGTGCTGAATACCTAGACAACCTTCCAGACTTTTTCTGGAATGAATAAGAACATCAAGAACTTGCCAAGGAACACAATGACATGTTGGCTGGTAAACAACCTTGGACACTCTGCACCGACTGACCAAGACTGCTTGTTGATGATGGTATTCATGATGTCTGGTGTGCTGGAGAGAAAGTTGCTGAGAAGATGTTTAGAGAGGTTTTTCAAGTTTTATGTGACAATTGGTCAACCCATGTGCAAATGATGCTGACGTAAGATAATATGCAGGGTGTCAAAAAGTTATTATTTTTAAATTAAGAATATCAAGAATAATACTGTCCTTCCATTTCAGTATTTCTTTAATTTCTAATGCTGAAACAGCTTTTCATAAAATAATTGATTTAAACCATAAGTGCCAGGTCATACTGCAATAGTACTGCCCGTATGTCAAAATTCCTCATCCAACATAGTAGTCTGGCCAAGTCTTTGGGTCAGTGGCTCTTGAACTGTTTCTTCAGGTGACAGTCCGCCTGAAGAACCGTATTTCAAGAGCCACACTGCTCAAGGATAAAAATTAAAGGTTATCCTAATACATGGCCGCACAAACTAATGTATCACATGGCAGCTATTGCACTTACAGCCTTCTTACATTCCACAAAGAAATATAATCACTCAGCGGTCTATTCCCTTGGACATCCATCCTATAGGATAGTGTGTTAATTAAATATTATATCAACCTCTCTCTTTTCAGTACCTGATTAGCTCTTGCTTAATGTTGACCACCAACAAAACACTCTACAAAGGCAGTTTGTTACCTGTCAGATTTTCCTAGAATTGTTGATGATTTATGGGATGAAATCCTGAGTAAAATCCAATCCCTAATGCAGGTTGGCAAGCCGCCAATGTACTATCATGACTAAGGGCGTAGAATAAGATTCAATGTAGTTTTTTGATTTTCAATTACCCAAGTAAATTTGGATGTACATTTGTCTTGTCTACCTTGAATAGTCTTCAGGCGAACACTGAAGAACCATTTCAAGAGTCCCTGACTCAAGCGAACAATAATTGAATATTCTTAACCGCTGGTGAAAATGTAAGCGATTTCATTGGTTGATGCCCGGGGTTAATTTGTTTAATTGAACCCAGGGTGTACGCGCTGCGTATTGAAGTTATCTTTAGGTTGAAGCGCCCCGCGTCATACGCTTTTTTGCTGTTTTTCCGCGAGCTGCCTGCCTACGTTGCGTATCGTTGCGTATGATCGTTGCGTATGATCGTTGCATTTAGTGGGTTGTTCGATTGTTTTGTCACTGGGTGGTGCAGTCCTTTCTTGTTGTATTTTAAGCTCGAAAGCATCGCGAATTGGGTTCAAGATGAACCTTAAATAATAAAGCTGTTTAAGAATGAGAATAAAGGTCTGATTTTGGGACCGGTACTCTCTTTACGACGAACTTGAACCGGCAACAACCATTATTTTTTGCGTGGAAAACTCTAAAATAATGGTATCGCCTGTGGTTCAATTCGTCGTAAAGAGAGACCGGTTCCCAAAATCATACTCTTTTTTCTCTAGGCATAAATGGCAGCACACAGCTGTAACACCGGCAACTTATTGCACCTTTTGACCACATGACAAATTATTGTGAGTTGGATTTTGGGAGGGACTGGAAGGATGTGTTTTGTTGGGATAGTACATGCATAATTGGGTTGATAAGTCTAATGCATAGACACAGAAAATGACTGGAAGATGTTTGTTGGTGATAGTACAGGATACTGGTTATAGGTCATATGCATAGACACAGAGATGACTGGCAGGAATGTTTTTGGTGATAGGCATGCATATTGGTTATAGTCATATCATATACACGGGAGATGACTGGAAGGAATGTTTTTGTTGGTGATAGGTCATCATATTGGGTCTAGGTCATATGTATATACCCGGAATGACGGAAGGAATGTTTTGTTGTGATAGGTCATGCATATGGGTTATGGTGCATATACATAGACTCCGGAGATGACTGGAGAAAGGTTTTTGTTGGTGATAGGTCATGCATATTGGGTTATAAGTCATATGCATAGACACGCTCAGATGACTGGAAGGATTGTTTTGTTGGTGATAGTCCATGCATATTGGGTTATAGGTCATATACATAGACACAGATACTGGAAGAGTGTTTTGTTGGTGTAGGTCATGCATATGGGTTATAGGTCATATGTATAGACACATGAGATGACTGGCAGGAATGTTTTGTTGGTGATAAGTCATGCAGATGGTTATAGGTCATATGTATATAGACACAGGAGATGAACTGAAGGATGTTTTGTTGGTGATAGGTCTGCATATTGGGTTATAGGTCTATACAGAGAACACGGAGATGACTGGAAGAATGTTTTTTGTTGGTGATAGTAACATGCATATTGGGTTAGAAGTCATATGCAATAGACACAGAGCTGACTGGAAGAATTGTTTGTGGGATAGTACATGATATGGGGGTTATATGTCCTAATGCCTCACACAGGAGATTCTGGAAGGAATGTTTTTGTTGGTAGTAGGTCATCATATTGGGTTATAGGTCATATCATAGACACAGGAGATGCGGAAGAATGTGTTGTTGGTGATAAGTCCTGCATATTGGGTTATGAGGTCATATGGTATAACACAGGAGATGACTGAAGAATGGTTTGGTTGTTTGGTGTGGATAGGTCATGCAATTGGGTTATGGTCCTATGTTAGACACAGGAATGACTGGAAGGAATTGTTGGTGATGTACATCATATTGGGTTTAGTCATATTATATACACAGAGATGACTGGCAGGAATGTTTTGTTGGTGATAGGTCATGCATATGGGTTATAGGTCATATACATAAACACAGCTATGACTGAAGGAATTTTTTTGGTGATAGGTCATGCTATTGGGTTATAGGTCATATACATAGACACAGGAGTGACTGGAAGGAATGTTTTGTTGGTGATAGGTCATCATATTGTTTATAGTCTATACATAGACACAGAGATAACTGAAGGGCGTGGTTGTTGGTATAGTCATGCATTTGGGTGTTATATTTCTATGGATAGACACAGGAATGACTGGAAGGCATTTTTGTTGGTGATAGGTCATGCATATTGGGTTATAGGTCATATTAAGACACAGGAGATGACTGGAAGGAATTTTTGTTGGTGATATGGTCATGCATTTGGTTATAGGTCTATGTATATAGACACAGAATACGGAAGGAAGGTTTGTGTTGGTGATAGTCAGGCCGATTGGGTTATAGGTCATATACATATGACACAGAGATGACGTAAGGAGTGGGGTTTGTGTTGGGTGATAGGTCATGCATATTGGGTTATAGGTCATGTATAGACACAGGAGATGACTGGAAGGAATGTTTTTGTTGGTGATAGTACATGCATATTGGGGTATAGGTCATATGTATACACAGGAGATGACTGGAAGGAATGTTTTGTTGGTATAGTCATGTCATATTGGTTTATAAGGTCATATGTATAATAGACACAGGAGATGACTGGAAGGAAGTTTGTTGGGGATGGGCATCATATTGGGTATAGGTCATATACATGACACAGGAGATACTTGGAAGGAATTTTTGTTGGTGATAGGTCATGCATTTTGGGGGGTTTATCGGTCAGTGCCTAGACACATAGATGACTGGCAGGAATGTTTTGTTGGTGATAGGTCCTGCAATATTGGTTATAGGTCATATTATATACCCTGACGGACTGGAAGGAAGTTTTGTTTTGGTTGAGAAGGTCATCATATTGGTTTAGACAATATGCATAGACACGTCAATTTAATAATTATGAAATTATTGAAATTCACCCAAGTGAAGCTTGGAATCAATAGAGTTTGTGAGAACTTCAGTGAACGGGACGAATTTTTGTGCAGGTTTTAACCAAACTTACATTAAACCTTAACTCTCCAGGGGCGGATCGCAGGATTGAAAAACGTCAAAATTAACGGTGGCTGAAGCTAAATTTTGTCCAAAATGGGCTGAAATTTGCAAGATTTGCAGAAGTACCAGGGGGTGCGCCTCCCTGACCGCGCCTGCTCTCCCCTTGCGGATGTCGAGTGCACTCAACACACTCATCAATTTTTGTCAATTTTGGATTTTTTGGGTTAAAAATATTTAAAAATTATTTATTTTGGGGGCATATTTAATCAGAAAAGTAGAAAGAAATAAAGGTTCAGGTTGTGGGGGGAAGCGTCGGCGATGAGCGATGGATGCGGAAACCTAAATGCCATTGAATGATCCCAACAACCTAGTCTTGTTTGTGGTGTTTTTAAAGTTCCCAAAGACCTGCAAATATTGTTGGCAAATGTTTGTTCTCCAATGTCTCGGACTTATGTGTTTATAATTAATACACAATTGCCCGCACAGAGAGAGGTAAAACTTACTCAATAGCAATCAGACTATCACCATGTTTTACAAGTTATTAATCACTGTTCATTTTATTCCAAGACTCTTAATCTTTAGAGGCCTACGTCCAACGTCCAGCATCGGAACCTCCATCCTCAAACAATTTTAAAAAAAAAAAAACCAAGAGTATATCTTCTTGACAGCCAACTGCAACTGAATTCTAAGTCGACACATGAACTCATGTTGGAATATTCAGAGGTTAGCACAAGAAGTACCACGCCAAATATTTTGGACATATTGGCCTCAAAGTATTTAATGTGAATGAGCCAAGAAATAAAGATACAAAGGATGATACTAGCAAAGAACAAGACAAATTGCTGTCAAAGGTAGGCATACAAGGATATGTTTGAAATTTGTAATAAAATTATGTGAACAGTGGCATACCATCCCGGTCCAGGAAATTTTGCCCTTGCTCAAAATGGAAGAGTAAATTTTACTATGCATTTTTTGTTCTGTTTCAATTTGGGTCCAAATTTCATGTTAATTGGGCTAATTCTTCATGTGCATTTGGTCAATTGAGTACTCGAGCTGGTTAGCCCACCATCCGCCCATCCCCCATCCCCCCCCCACCCCCCCCCTTCACACCTTTTAATGGGAATATGTCCTCCACCCCTGGCTCAATTGCCTGGTATGCCCCTGCTGGTAAAAGGAGAGGTTGTATTGAAGAACTCCTCATAGGGTGAGATATCAATACACTGATGCTTCCAGAGTTTGCGGGACATACCAAAAATTTAAAGGGGACTGCCATGGCCAACATCTTTTGTCACACAAGGGAGGATCATGTAACATCCAATTTCCCTTAGCTAAGCTGCTTTGACAGCTAGATTTATGCAGTTTGGATTTTCCGTTATCTATTCTTCAATTGACCTATAAAGTTGTAGGTAACACTTCTATTGAAAATGTTCATATCACTGGCCTAGGCCTTTGATATGCAATACTGATTCAGGGCATATTCCCCCTTTATGTGGATTCATTCTAGTCCACGCTCTGGAGAGTAAGCCCTGGTTTTCTCTAGGTATGTTTAATACAACATTTTTTTAAAAATTCAGGTTTGAAATGTTCTGGCATGTGATGCCTGTTTCTGTCTCTTCTTTCGTATTTAATATATTAAGCATCAGAATTATCTCCACTAGTGTGCGTCTTCTATTCTGTATAATTTCCTATTTATTGCGAAGCAAATCATTGCGATTGATGTCAACCATTCAGTATTTTACATTTCATATGTTAATGCTGCCTAGGTCTTCCCTGGATGGATAAAGTGGTAAGAATTATAAAATAAATTATTTTAATAGTTATCATATTAAAACTAAACTTTTTTAATTTTTTGTTTTTTGGTTTTTCAAAAGTTTAAAATTCTTCTCTATGTTTTTCAACTTGTTATGGCCTTGTTCCTCTAGCTCACATCATATCGAGCATCGGAGATCGCATAGATACAACTTGCGCATGGACGATGATACACTTCTTTTTCATATTCCCAGGGACCACATGGGTTTATGGTTAAAATCGTCTATGCGCTGCTCCTATACTTTGGACAACGCCCTTCTTTTATCAGGTTTTCCCCTTCAGTTTCTGTTTTTAAAAAGGTATTTAAAACTTATTATTCCTGTGAATAGTTCCTCCGCCTCCGGGTTTCAACCTTTTAAAAATTAACGTGGCCACTGGCAATGGTGTTATTCCTTTTTTTCTGTGTGACAGTCTGACTAGGAAAAGCACACGTTATTTGCATGATGTTGGTTATGTGTGGGGATGAGGTTGTGTGTGCGTATGTAGGGGTGTGGATTATGTATGTTGAGTGTGTTTAGGGGAGTGATTGGATTAGTTTATGTGGTGTGTGCACGTGCATTTTTTAGGTTCGGTGTGTTTTATATTTATATATTTAGAGGCCTAGTGTGATGGGGTGTGTTGGTCGGTCTGGTTGGTGTGTGGTGCGTGCGTGTGCGTGTGTGTGGTTTGTGGGAGAGGCGAAGGATTAGTAATTCTAAGGTTTGGCCTATTAGGTGTGATTTTTAACTTGTAATTTGTAAACTCTGCTATTTATACATGTAATTTGATGAGCTGGTCTCTTTTATTATGTCAAAAAACGACAAATAAATACAGACTCTAATCATTTAAAATATTCATAACAAATAAATATTATTATAATGTGTTATTGCTGTAATAACTTTCAATGATGTATTTTGTCAGTGGGTAATATCTATCCATTCTTAAGCTGAGGGTGGGTTGACAATCTGAAAGCCTTAACTCAAAAATACTGCTTTGAGCAATGTGATGTTAATATTTCTAATAACACCCATAAGTCATTACTCAAAAATGTAAACATCTCATAAAGCTCATATATGGTACTGAAAGCAAACATTATATCAACTTTAGTAAACCAAAGAAACAATTTTTAACTTAGAACAGCAGAATGAAAGAAATTCTTATATTTCTGTTAAGTTGCTGAGGTAAGTATTTCTGATGGTAAACTGTGAAAACGTTAATCTGTGAGTTACATCTTCAATCATGGCTTAGATTGAACAGTATTTCAATCCGATGTTTAAGCATTGTCATCCCTTTGGAATGTTTTAAAAGAAATAATCAATATAAGTGGGATAGGGAGCTAAAAAGCTGTTGAAATTCTGCAATGTGAACGCTATGAAGCCGCAACTCCATTGTTGGCCACAATACAGTTACCATCAGGGAAGGTCGTTAAACTCAGAGAGTTAAGGGCTTTTGTTAGTAAACCAAAGTGTTGTGCACTTTGAGATGGGGGGAACGTGTTAATTTTGCTTTATGCATAAGGAAGTAACTGGAGTTAGGGTTATGGTTTTTAGAATCTGTAGGTGTACCGATTGTTTTGGTACCAAACCTCAAAAATCACCAAAAAGTGAGTTACGTCCTTCCGTTTGTAAAACCCTCGAAGTTCAGTGGGGACTCAAAACCTGCAAATAAACTGTATTAACTGCATGTATACACAGTCACACTTTATTCCATAATGACTGAAAAAGCATGTAGGTCAAAATGCGCCCAAGCCTGTTTCGTTTGTTGCTCGATTGTCAATGCAGGTGGTGACAGTACTTCATATAAAGTTGCATAAAAGGATCCAAAAAATTATGTACAACAACAATAATAAAAACAGTACTGCAGATATGATAATAATAATAACAGCCATTAGCAAGGTTTTTTTTAAATGCTGCATATGCCCTATTAATGCTGGGATACTTTTGTTTTGGCAGTGCTAGGGAAGACACATGAGTTGAAGTTGAAATCCAGTGTTTGCATTCAATTCAAGAGGGACCTGCAGGAGAATAGGATGAGAGGTTACTCTATTAATTCCGTAGATTTATTTTAGTCTAAGGTGACTGATAGTGACAAAACCTTTTGGGATTTAAAAACAATTCCTTTAGATTCAAATATAGATCTTTAAATGATTTTATAAACAGTTTTTAACTCATTTAAAGTTTATTGTTCAAATCAAAAGACTTATCTTGTACGCAACGCCTTTTGCACTGATTTAGAATTTTTAAGTCCAAAAATGTTTTGTTCACTAATTCAGTCCGCGTTGTAGACTTTAAAAATAAGTCTAATGAATTAAGAGATAATGACACATTTGATCAAGAAAGTTAAACCAGATTTACATGTGGTGATCCTTCTGGACCCCCACACTGGTAAAAAATTTGCTCATTTTGCTTTGGTATTTTCAAAACAATACTAAAAGTGGACGCCCTCACGAAATCATCCTGTCTCTCCACTCCAGAACTAGTAGTTTCCGTATTAATGAAGATGATATCATGTGTACACTTAAAAAAGCTAGAAAGAAATGTGTAAACAAGTCTAAAGTTAATGTGACTCATCTAGGTATATGGACAATCTGCCCATACAAGCTGCATATTCCTTACCAATTTCACCAATGAGATCCTGGTTTGAACCCCAGTTGAGCGCTGTGGTCTTATATGTGAAATTGTTTTCAATCCATACTTTTGCTGGTTTTCTCGTGACAAATCCTAAATTTGTTAAACAAGGTTTAACGCATGTTTTCCAGCTGTAATTGTAGATTTATGTTTCCCTGGCTTGCATTTTCCCTTATCCGGATGGTGTCCCTATTTGATAGTGGGGTATACCATAGCAACATTATCTGAGCACAAAGTCTACCAAACAACGATCAAGGACAAACAACTACCACCAACATTCAAAATAAACATCAATTGTAAGTAACCATATTACCAATTGTTCAATTTTATACAACCTCACTACATTCAACCGGATAAACTAATTTCTGATAGGGAGTTCTGATGTCTAATGTGCTTAATCACAACATTGTTACATGGATTATATATACTGTTATGTCAGGTATGGTCTATGAAACAACTAATCTTAGGTTCCAATCCGCCGTCCGTCGTATCCGTCCGTTCGTACGTCCGTCCATCCATCCATCCCGTCCATCCCATGTAGCTTGAGTTTTATGTACACAGTCAAATAAAGCAATCCACAAACCATTAAGCCTTGTGGTGACTGCTTGTAGTCAATTAGAGCTAAAGTGATTACAATTGAACTGTGAAACCACACTTACACACCCAAACATAGAAAGTAAGGTCGATACACAACAAATATGAGGAACAAAACACAGGACCGTAGCTCCATATTTGATTTTTTTTCCAGGCTGACTTTCCTTATCGGGCACTAATGAGTCAGGAAGCGGTGTTAGGGGGGTGCTAACAATAATGGATCCATGATTTTCCTGTTCAGGTGATTACATAGGTTGAAGGTTTCTACGATAGCCACACTCAAGTTGGCACAAACAGTTGGAGATCTTAAAACAATTGACAACGCAAGCGGTGTTATGCTATCTATAAGCGCCCTCACACCAAGTCTAATAGCAGTTGGATGTGAGGTTGGTTTCCTTTTTGCAACCTATGTGCTTTTTTATTATTACTTACCTAAATTAATCCATAATATCTTTTGAAGAAGTCAAAGTATCTTTGTGATGTTTAAAAGGTGGTTGTTCCGCATTTATGTGTTTGTGTTCTCTCCTTGATATTGAGAGCCTGGCACTTGCACATACACACCATCAAGTACCGTGGGAAACAAACTTGAACTTGCTTTGCGGTTTTGATGGCTAGACACAATAATGCATGTGGGGTGTGGGTGGGCAGTGAGTGGAAGTGAAAAGCCTATTCAATACTGTGCTAATAAAAGTGGTTTAACCACTAAAACGGGCGGTTTTTTGTTTTATATCTTGGGAATGTAATGGATTCGAGGGCTCAAATTCAGACGACAATGAGAAAACTATGGCCTTTCCTAATGATATCAAAATCCGATGACTTATTACTACATTCCGGGTAAATCAGGGGGTCCCAAAGACGATCGAACACGCCCCTTTAATTACTAAACTTTTCTATTTTGGCATCATGTAACATCTGATGATTCACACCAAAATATAGGAATTAATACGATACTCTGCATGGCTCATAATTTTCTTGGACATGTTCTATGTACCCTGCCTTCCTGCCAAACAACGCACCGTGGATTGGCCCCTAGGGCATTTCATCACGCAAGAGCTGCACGCATATGTCTTGTCCAAGAATAATAGCAAAGTATAACGTAGCAATAATAAGCCCTCTCCAAAAAAGGTGTTGGTGGGCTGGGATTAAAATCAATATTTTTACATTTGAGTAACTAAACATCCCCATAATAACTCGAATTGTTTCTTGATGGACAATAGCATTTATTTCTACTCACCTTGTGTAATGGGGGAAAAAAAAAATGTCCAAGTTAAAATTAAACCCAAAACCCTTTTGTTTTAGACGGTGGCACCAAGAAATCCCCATTTTAGAAGTCATCATTGGGTTAACACGTAAACTCGAAATCTCTTGACGAAAAATTCGGATTTTTTGTTCTTGTTATAAAAGCAATATTTTCTTATTCCAAAACATGGAGCTGAAAGAATCTACTCCGGTTGAAGGAATGGATTTCTGTTTTATGCAAGGACCAAGGATGAGCTTGTATGGGTCCACGCATGACCAACCCACATCAAAGCACCTACATTTGTGTGTAATTGCTGTATCTATTTGGATTCATTTTGGTGGGGAGTTGCTTTCTGGCTTTCTTGCTTCCGTCCTCCAAGTTTTTTCTAGTCCCTTTCCCCGTTTTCCAGCAAGCCTTGTTTTGTTAAGAAAACATAATAATGGTTGTTTAGGATGTGATTTTGCACAAGGGGCAAAACAAATCTTTAGGGGTGCTTGGGGGTGGGGGTCTGTTCCCAAACATGAATGATAAACAGTTGAATACAAGTGGCACCACCAGTAGTAAAGTTATCTAATCACAACATTTTTGGTCCTGTTTTATCTGTACAGGTTGTCAGAAACGCAGGCCAATGGATCATCATGCAAAGCATGTTATGGCCAAAGGACTCGGGCAATAGCAGAACCAAAAACAAGGACTGGATACACAGCAATGCAAACCACAAATGTTTGCTCCCATAGTGAAGCATTGCGTAAGCCATCGTAGGTGATACCAAATGTGTGACCAGGTTCCCATAAGCCGAGAGCATTGTAAGCATTGTGATACACACATTTTGCTCCCATAGGGAGGCATTGTAGCATGTGTGATACCCACTTACAATGTTTTGCTCCAATAGGGAAGTAAGCCGTTTGTTAAGCCCATGTGGATACACAGCAAGGCAAACACACAATGTTTTGTCTCCCATAGGAATGCATTTGTAAGCATGTGCTGTTGATACACCCTAAAATGTTTCCCAAAATGATGTTTGACTGAAGATGAGTATTGCATCAAAAAAGTACACAAATGAAATCTTACTAATCCAATCGCCTCACATATTGAAATACAATAGTGATGTTTATAAATAATACATTGTGGAAGTTTGGGATTTGGGAATGTTGCACCACAATCCCACTCTATGTGTGCTCTGGTTCCAAATAGTGGGTCTTGTTTCATGTTGACGGCTGTACCATTTTAAAATGCACTGGGAGATTAATAATTTCAAATTTAATATCTTCAGCCTTCAGTTTGAAATGTGTGGAAGATTGTAGTGTTTTAGTGGAGTATGCATCTTCAAATAAACAGATCCTCAGTCATATGTGAAATACAGGCGGTTTCTTAGAATACAGGATATTATATGGTTGATACGATGTAACACTAGCAATTGGAGATGCAATGGCCTTTAAATTCTGGAAAAAAATGGACGGGACAATGGCTTTAAAGAAGACATGAGGAGATTTCCACAACGGAAGCGCCCCAATTTTTTTCGAACCCGGTTTTTTTTGCATATTTGGAAGGCTTTCCATGTATTAGATCCACCTGAAGTTATAAATCCGAAGTACGCGGCTTTGTGTAATAAGAGGATGAGTTAGTACTTCTGTTGGGCGCACGACAGAAAAGTCAAAGCACGGTGTTTTATGGGGAAAAATTTAACGATAGTCAGGCAATTCAAAACAAGGTTTGCGGTTTCTTTGTACTTGTTTGTTTCCATAGCCTTAGAACGTTTTTTGGTAGGTGGTCTACAATTAATCGATCCAGTGCAATTGAGAGAACTTCGTATCCTCAAAAAAATTCCCCATGTCACTTTAACACAAAAAGCCAATATCCAAAATCCTATTCATGACCCCCTAATTTAAGACATTGGTATAATACCCTCCTAGTCCTACAGGTCATGTCTAATGTTTAAGAAAATGAAGGATTGGTTTTGGGCAATTCTAGGCAATACTGGTATAAAATTTAGTACTAGTTGGCACATTGGGAACATCAGGGGAGTTAAAATTAACCTAACTTGGGCATGCATTGACACTGTTATGAAAGCACACACTTTCTCATCTCTTTTTGCACTTGTTCTAATGTGAGATGCAGACCCAGCAGGTCAAAGGTCATATGTTAACTATTTTCACTTTTATGACTCTTGACCACTGAAAACAAAAATCCAGTTGGTCAAGAATTTTTAATATTAATCAATATTTTTCCTTCACATTTGTAGCCAAACTGTACACAGATACATCCTTTGGAGGCATTTTTCACATTTCATTAAAAGTACCCTATTTCTGACATTAGGCACCTTTCTGGTTTAGGAAAGTACCCAAAGGGCAGGAAAACAGCTAGGAATGAGCAACTTTTTTTGCAAGGTTGGTCAGGTGAGACTACACACAACACTCCTTTTCTTTTGACTTTATTAACCCTTACACCCTGGTAGATTATGGGTATAACACATAAAGGTCAGTGGTTTTTTAGTTGGCTTCCCAAACTCCACGGCAGGCATTTGGACGCCCATCTCAAAATGAAAGACAAATGTCATTCATACAAGCAGTGACTATTCTGTGTTGAGTATGGCACAGTGCCAGCTGGTTATTGAGGAGGCACCGGATTGTCAATGTGGGGGCACGAAGCAGAGTTAAAAATTTGATTATCAACCAACATTTTTTTACTAGCTCTAACTCTTTAATAATAGGCGTTCCCATTCCTCGACTTTTCCCAAAGGCCTATTTAGACTTTGTTAGACAGTGGTGGTACTAATTGGGTGACCCTTGTGCATCTGAAACCGACAGACAACGGGTGGGGTCCAGGGGGGAAATTTTTGGTTTTATATGCTTTAAATGTCATCTGAGGGCTAATTCTTACCATTTTGTAAAATTTACCTTGTCGCATGCGGACTATGAACTTTAAAACTATAAGCCCCTGGCATGAATTCAAGAAGCAAATATTTTGGGGGTGGCCAAGGCCCCCGGACCCCCTCTGGCCATGCCAATGATTAGCACACTTGATACTTAGCAGATACACAAGTCATTGGCAAGGCTTGTGCAGTGTCAGGATTTATCAACTGGACCCCTCGTTATGCCACGATTAGCAAACTTGATACGCTTCTGATCCACAAAGTCATTGGCAATGGCTTGTGGCAGTGTCAGGATTTATTCAACTAAGGACCCATCTGTTATGCCACGTGAATTAGCACAATTGCTACTTCTTATTAGCATCATCCACAAGTCATTGGCAATGGCTTTGTGGCGGGGTCAGGATTTATTCAACTAGGAACCCCTCTGGTTCTGCCACTGATTAGCACAATTGATACTTCTTCTAGCCATCCACAAGTCATTGGCAATGGCTGTGGCGGTGTCAGGATTTATTCAACTAGGACCCCTCTGGTTATGCAATGATTAGCACACTTGATACTTTCTTAGCAGATCACAAGTCATTGCAATGGCTTGTGGTGCTGGTGTCAGGATTTATTCAACGAGTAAGCTGATCCTTGGCCGTGTGATCCAGCGACGGACACTCGGAATATGGCCCAATCTTGATACATTAATAACCTACTGGAATCTTGAATTAAGAAATACTGCTGTCCCACTTGAAAAGTGCGGAATACACCACGGGGTAGGCACTGTTATTTGATTGCGGACTGTGGGGAAATAAATTTGATTATGATTAGAGGAGTATGTGCCCATTGTGCATCTATGATTATGCTATTATTATGTTGCCATGAATTTGGCTGATAAAAAGTGTCAAATTTAGAACATTTAGCTGAAAGTAGTGGCAAATGTAAGTTCTCAGGGATAAAATTAATGAATGCTAGTGTAGGAAAAAATCATCGATATTGAATAAGACCAAGTAAAAAAGTTTATCACATATGAAAAAAAGCTATGTTGCTTTGCTTTTTATTCATATTAGGAAAATTAGCAAAGCACTACATGAAATCTTTTTTTTTTAAATTGTGTTTTGACCACTTATACAAAAGCCAAAAATGAGCTTATCAATGGGGTTAGGTGGAACTGGCCCAGTCTCGCTCTGTCTAGGGGTTTTTGAGTGCACTTGGTTAAAAGATAAGGCTAAAATCAAAAAGTGGAAGACTTTTCAGATTGCCACCAGTGGACATATGCCGTCCCAATTACCGTGCCCCATAATAGTTCATAGAACGTTGATTACACAGGGCTCCTGGAATTACACAAAATAGGGAGTAGCTCACAGAGGACGTCCGATCTGTAGGGACAACTGTCTTCCAGCAGTATCGATTGCGAACGTGAAAAACCCCGCATTTACCTTGCGCACATCTCGGTTAATTTTGAATGCTAATCCGGGGACCAAAGCTACTTACTCAACAGGTGGTGTCAATGGCAGGCGACTTATAGGTCTCATTAATCGATTGAACGCGACCGCAGCTAATTGAATAGCTTTTTGTTTGGCAATGTATGAAATTATGCATTAGTGTTTCACTTTCGTGCTTGGTGATATCAGAACTTTTCGCACATACCTGGTTTCTAGGGAGCTTATCAGAGGTCCCAAGTACCGAAAATAAACAATAACAATAAAATAAAGAAGACGTGGAAGGAGAAGCGAGAAAATCAGAAATTGTCCTGTTTCCTGTTTTTTGTTTGTTGTTGGCTATTTGGTTGTAGTATTGGTTGTGAACGACTGGTCAGCCCGCTGACCCAGTAAAAAGTATCGCGTCCGGGGAAATTCTCCCCCTTCGCTCCCTCCCGGGTGGTAGGCCATTACTGAGCTGAAAAACCGACCAATTTCTAAAGTTAAATTGCCGGAAAAATAGGTACTAAACTAGTGGCTTCTCACCATGTGTGACCTTCGACCTATGTGTGTGACCTTTGACCACAGATTTGTTCTGTTCAATCAGTAAGGTCTACGCAATTACCTCTAGGATGACCTTTGACCTTTTGGGTCACTCTCCAACCCTAATAACAAACGTCCAGATGTCATCACTACCTTCGCCTGCCAAATATTCAGCCACCCCGGGGGGCCACTTTCATCTTGGAAGCGACACGTATATAAGTCTGTTAATTGTCCTTTTGCATCGTGAGTCACCTCACCCAAACGCCCCATTTTTTTAAAAATTTCACACAAAGACCCATACTATGTGTGCCAAATCTTACCACGTCCCCAATCACGCCTATTTTGGGAAGGAAATTTGGAAATGCTCACCCAAGAAACTCTATTTTAGAAATTTGGAAATATCCACCCAAAGACCCCCGTTTTGGGGGGGGGACTCAGTTGAGGCAAATTGTCACTCGGAAAAACCCCTATCTTGAGGTACTTTGGCTGCCTCTCACCCAAAGACACCTATTTTTCAGTCCTCTGTCACCGAATGCCCGGCGTTTGGAAGCGTGAGCCTAACACCCAAAATCGTGGCTCAATTAATATTATTTTATTCTTATATGTCAGTTACTCCCCCCCCCCCGTATCAGCCCAATTATGGGAGAAAGGCATAACGAATGCATAGCCGGACAGACGACATATCCGTTTTTAGTAGGCCTAGTTATAGATATTCGTAGGATTTCGATACGAGCAATGATAAAATTTTTTTCATTGTAAGAGCATGAGGTGCGAGTTTGAAATGTGAATAAAATTAGAATGCAGATCTTTATTTAATAGTGCACAAACTATCAAAATAAAAATGATTTTTGTACCGTATAGTATTTATATCCATTACCAATAAATGTACAAATGTAAAAAATGGAAAATATAATAATTAATACATAACACTATAATACTATTATATTTTAAGAGAGGTGCAATAAAAGACATAATCATAAAGTTCAAATAAAACATTAAACGGGAAATCGAGATTTGAGAGGCCAAACACCATGGATACAAAAAAATGCAACCTGGAAATTACTTGTCTGTATGGTACGTGTCGGGTTAATGCTGCCTGAGCCAAATCACAATGTGAGTGCGCGACAACCCCAGGTGGTCGTCAACAGCCGACGCAGTTCCAGGGCCCGATTTACATCTGCGCAAAAAATAAGCAGTCGCACTGAGTGGTCTGGCTAAACATCTCTACACACATAGGCCACGTCGAGATGAACAAGTGCGAAGTAACGGAACATTTGTTTTGACTAAGTTTGTGGCGGAATACTTCCCCCGACCTCGGGGGAGATTTGAGACGTTTTCCTACAGATTCGGAGGGTCACGGATATGGGTTGAAGAGAGTCTAGTGTAATTTCAGTCGCTAGCATTTTCATCACCGTGGACCGAGGGAGGTCTAGGGGTTTAGGCAGCAAAAGTAACTTGCACATAATTATGTGTGTGGGTATGAGACAAACTTTTTATTTTTGGCCTAAAGGGTTTTTTTGATACTATAGCCAGGGTTGCCATGGATACAATCTCAGGTTGTTTTACAGTTACGACCTTTAGAAATCAGTTTTATGCGGGTGCAGATGCATAAGAGATAGTCCGTATGCACAAAGGAGTTAGACTGGGTCTAAAGTTAGACCTGGTCTAAGTGTAATTTAGTCCCACCAGAAAAGACATTTTCCTTTGTACTGATATACAGTATTTTGTATTTATCTTGAAATTTGAATTTTAATCTTTGAAATTTGCTAGTTACTTTATGAAGAAAATGTGAATAACTGTCAATTTTGGACAAAACTAATTTTGACTTAGACCAGGTTTAACTTTAAACCTATTCTAATTTTTTGTGCATACGGACCATAATGCCTAACTTTCTACATCTTGCTTCTTTTGTAGAAAGTTAGGCATTATGTCTAATATACATCTGCACCAGCATAAACCTAAAATCTGAAGGTCATTAAAAGGTGCAACAAGAGATTTCAAGTCATCCATGTTTTCTGTAATATGTAGTGATTTCATACAGATTAGACACTCAATAGATTCCCTACCTTTTATATGGCTACAAAAGTAACTTAAAATGAAAACAAAAAGGTGATTTGTATATGCTTATATTTCAATAGAAAACATAGGCTGAATTTCGTATTTGCTCCTATAGGAAAATAGAAATTTCACAATTGTTTGTACCAAAGAAACAGTTTTCAGCTTAATCCTTCCAGATGGGAATATTTTTTATAGAAAGCTTTACACCAGTGCAAAGATCAGAATTTTCACATTTTTTTTAGGGACACCTGTTATTTGAAATCTCTCATTGCACCTTTAATGTCTTAAGGTAAATGTTTGTAGTACTATTGAATAGCAGGTGTCTGTACATACACAGGAAATATATTGGTGCCAGTCAGTTGTATCTGAAAGACAGTATGACAGGGATCAATTTTTGTTATAACTATACCTATAGTAAACCTCAAAGTAATGTGTTTTTACTTTGATTTTATACTTGATTCTTTATTGGTAAATTTTATGTAAAATTCAGTAAGTACTCAAGCTTTCGTCATCGTCGGATGATGACTTGATCACAAATGATTGGGTTCAGCTGCATCAGCTGTAAAGGATGTGAAAAATTTGTACATCGGATAGACAAGAAGAACATCCGAAAGATCAAGAGAAAGTGTGTAGCAAGAAGTACACCAGAGCCCAGAAAAAGGAGTTGTTATCAGAGCTTAACAAATCAGACCACAGGAGAATCACGTCATAGACTGGGAAGGGGCAAAGATACTTGATAGAGATTCAAATCAATTCACAAGGAAGATCAGAGAAGCAATCTGGATACGTAGAAGGGGGAGCAAATAATCGTGATGTTGGCAGTATTACCCTAGATCATGTATATGATTCACTGCTTAGAACAAATGCATCGTACCCGAGGAATTAGAGTACTGTCAACTCCACAGGAAAAGCAGTGAACCCGATCAGTTGTGATCAAGTCATCATCCCACTATGACGAAAGCTAAACATCTAGCCTGTGGTCATTCTTAACATTTTGAACATGTACGAGTATGGATGTCAAGTGGAATAGCCATTGGCATGATGGCAGTTGTAGTGTTTAATAGACAAGTTAAAGGCACTATCATTGATTTGCCAAATCAGAAAATATTAATAAAAACAAAATCATATGTTTGTATGTCTGTAACAAGTACGGTATAGCTATGTCTCAGGGGCAGCACCGGGGGTAGTAGGGGGTGGCTGCCCCTCTGAGTTTCAAAAGTCAGAAAAACGAGAGTTTTAAGCAATAAACTGTAAAAATTAGGGTTTTCTACCTATATGAGGTAATCATGCAATTTTTCACCTTCCCTAAGATTTCACCCTGGCGCTGCCCCTGCTATGTCTATCGTATCCTTCAAGTGATAAGACTGAAAGCAACCCAATGAAGACAAAATGAGTTATTTTTATCATTACTGTTTGAACGGAAGATTCTTATCTTTGAGCACTGCCGTTTTCTTCCTCCTCTGTCATTTTTAATTTGGAAAAACAACTTATGCAATTTCTACAGCCTTATCTTACACTTTAGACCTCCCCTGCAAATTTCAAATATTTTGACTCTTTTGGGGGATCACTGATAGTGCCTTTAAGAGTGAAACCTGAGGGTGGGTGACCTGATCATGGTCTGCTTTTTCAGCAGCCTTGACAGAATAAAGTACAGTGTCACATGCACTTTAATTCCGTCAAGGCTGCTGAATTCGACTGGGAGCAGGCAAAGTGGGTGCAGTAAATGTACCAACCCTTTTCATATGATGTTTTCTCCCTGAAATGGAAGCATATCACCCAAAACATCTGATTAGAAATCTGAATTGGTCCAACCTTTGTCACTCTGTCTGATGGCTGACTTGAAGATTTCTGATGTCTATACTCCATTCTTAAACAGCTTTGAAAATGTAAGCAATTTCATTGGTTGATGCCCGGGTTTAATTCGTTTAATTGAACCCAGGTAGTACGCGCTGCGTATTGAAGTTATTTTTAGGTTGAAGCGCTCACGTCATACCGCGTTTTGCTACTTTCGCGCGCGCCTGCCAACGTTGCGTCTCGTTGCGTATGATCGTTGTGTTCAACTGGTTGTTCGATTGTTGTCACTGGGTGGTGGCAGTCCTTTCTTGTTGTATTTAAGCTGTAAAGCATCGCGAAATTGGGTTAAAGATGACCTTAAATGATAAAGCTGTTTAAGAATGAGAATAAAGGTATGATTTTGGGAACCGGTACTCTCTTTACGACGAATTGAACCCGGCGACACTATTATTTTTGCGTGGAGGAACTCGGCCTCCGGCCTCGTTCTTCCACTTAAAATAATGGTATCGCCTTGGGTTCAATTTGTCGTAAAGAGAGTACCGGTTCCCAAAATCATACCTTTATTCTCTAATTCTTAAACATCTGTGAAAATGTAAGCAATTTCATTGGTTGATGCCCGGGTTTAATTCGTTTAATTGAACCCAGGTAGTACGCACTGCGTATTGAAGTTATTTTTAGGTTGAAGCGCTCGCGTCATACCGCGTTTTGCTACTTTTGCACGCGCCTGCCTATGTTGCGTCTCGTTGCGTATGATGGTTGCGTTCAACGGGTTGTTCGATTGTTGTCACTGGGTGGTGGCAGTCCTTTCTTGTTGAATTTAAGCCGTAAAGCATCACGAAATTGGGTTAAGATGACCTTAAATGATGTTTAAGAATGAGAATAAAGGTATGATTTTGGGAACCGGTACTCTCTTTACGACGAATTGAACCCGGCGACACCATTATTTTTTGCCTCCGGCCTCGTTCTTCCACTTAAAATAATGGTATCGCCTTGGGTTCAATTCGTCGTAAAGAGAGTACCGGTTCCCAAAATCATACCTTTATTCTCTAATTCTCCTACCTCCATGGAGGTGACGACAGCGTAAGATTTGATGGTCGCACCAGTAAACCGTGCGCCCTAGCTTAAAGCGACAGCCTATTTTACACTTGCACACAAAGACGTCGTATGTAGCCTTGATGCGTGGGTAAAAGCTGCTTCAAGGCTATGACATCACTACACAGAGGTAGAAAAATGGACAAGATTTTATGTTGACATTTTGAAGTGGTTTGGTTTGACAGTTGTAAAATAGTTATATTGTACATTTACTGTATGTATGTAAAAAGTCAATATTGCTAGATGTAACTTTTAATCAAGCACTTTACTGAGTATTTCTCAATAAAATGTTAACACTCTAACAAATAAGTTATAAGATGTGTTGTTTCTTTTTTTCATTGAGTCATGAGATGTGTTCAGGGATATGTGGTCTAAGTTAAAGGTGCAAAAGAGATTTTGAGGCACCCAAATATTGTGTCATAATAGTAATTTCATATAGATTTTATGCTCAATAGATTTCTTACCTTGTATTTGGCTAATGAAATGTCTTAAAAGAGAAAAAAAGGCGATTTTGATTTGCTTATATTTCAATGTAAAACAGGCTGAATTTCGTATTTGCTCCTATACGAAATTAGAAATTTCAGAGTTTTTGTATCAAAGAAACATTTCTCAGCTTAATGCTTTCAGATGGGGATATTTTTGATGGAAAGATTTGCATCAGGGCAAAAATCAGTACTTTCAATTATTTTTAGGGATGCCTGATATGCGAAATCTCTCGTTTAACCTTTAATCTGGGGGGTTATCCTGGTTATAGGAGCTTGCTGTTGTTGAGTAATACTTAAAAATGTTTTTACAAAAATGGGGGGTATTCACCAATGATCATCATGGTGCAAATTATTTGCAGCATGTAGAGATAGGAGGTCAAAGGTCGTATAAAGGTCATTTGAGGTCATTGTTGAAAAGTCCTTAAAATACATGGTCTCCCTCAGAATTGGATATTCTCAAGGTTGCTCAGGATGATTGTTTGGGAGTAAAATTTGGGAAGTAGGGCAAGAGTTATTTTGTTGTCAGTAATGAGTTTAACCTTAAAGGCTGACTCAGAGCTTCTTTAGAATGCCAACTTAAAATTTTCTTGAAAAAATAGTGTTTGCCCACATACCAGGGGCAGCAACAGGCCCCCTGAGAGTTTCAAAATTAAGAACGAAAATGAGTTTTAAGGAATAAATTCTTTTAGAATTAGTTTTTTATCTATATGAGTTAATCATGTCATTTTTCACTCTCCTAAGATTTTACGCTGGCGCCGCCCCTGCCACCTATCAATCACTATTTGAAAGAGCTAACCACACACCGATGTCCTTCACACACACAACTGTTTGAAACCATGCTTTTGAAACCTTTCTGGAAATGTTTACTATAAATAGCTAGGGACTTTCGGGGTATGTTGCAAGCAGGATTGCAAATTGCTTTCAATTTGTAATTTCCATCCAGTATCATAAGTGAGATCTAATTGGACAATGTTAAGTGATCGGGGGGGGGGCGGCACTTGTATTCAAAGGTAGATATCTTGCTTTACTTCCGATGTACAGTATTTTTAATGATTTTGATGTCTGCTGAATGTGAGTATTACAGACCCTAAACACGTGCATCACAATTTCAGGGTTAAGAAAAAACACCCTATTCAATGTACGCGTGTACATCGCCAGTTGCAAAAACGGGCCTTTCTAGCTGTGAAAAAAAAATAGATAAATAGTGTTGGATACAAGAGAACTCGCCAGTAGTTTTTGTGCAGTGTTGGAAGATCTGAGCACAAATACAACCAGGATTTAGATTTAGCTACCACACGCTTATCAGTCTGCTGTCTTGAAGTCTAAAGAGCTTCTGTTTTGGGAATCAAAAGGATTCCAATTGTGGTCTTAAAAGGGATCTTTGCGATAGATGGACTTTGTGGAGATACTTAGGGAATAAAAGATAGGATTTGTATTTGTTGTTTTGCTATCTAATATCGTGTCATATTGGATGGACAGTCCAATATTTTTAGTAGTGGATGCCAACACATCTACTACGATGGGACCCAATAGACCATTTTGAAATCTTCACCATGTAGACATTGAACGTTTCTTAAGTATGGACAAAAATAAAAATATATCTGTAGTTAGAAATATAACTATTGCAAGAAATTCACATCCCCTAAAATAAAATCCTAGTTATGGGCCTAAGGAGTAGAAATATATTTGATGCTTCTTGAAGGCCAAAAAAAAAAAAAAGTCTAACAGCTTCACACTGCATTATCTCGGTTTACATCCAAATTCTTTAAGAAGATATCGTAGAGACCCTCAAAATCATGTTAGAATTTAGTTTGGGGGTGCATGGGCACCCATGAAATCTGCTAGACTAAACTGTGTATCTGTAGGCATTTAGGTCGGAAGCCCGTGCATTAAAGATTAAAATTATCTAGTGAAATAACATGATGTGTGTATTTTGTTTCTGCATTTCATTTCTTAGGAAGGATACAATTTTTAAATGACCCCCTACTCCATATAAACAAATTACATGACCCCCATTTGGCCAATCAAAATTTACATGACCCCTATAGAATGAATGGAATCGTTGAAAACGTTTAATGAAGTGATATGAATACAAAACAGACTACTTAGTATAATCAATTATTATTTATGAGAAAAAGAAATCAGGATACATAATAATACTCAGTTAAAAAAAAAGAAACATAGTTTTATCATAGCAGTATTATTTCTTCTTTTGTATGCGAGTGAACAAAAGCATTAAATTTCAAACCCTCTGTGAATCAGCCATTCCTTGTTGGGGCCATCATCTGCCATCTACTTCCATCAGACCTTAGATACCATTTGGTGGCTTGATGTGATCAGTTGTCTGCTCTTCTGTACCACACTCACCTCTTGGGATTTCAACCAAACACCATCTAAACAGACTCGCCTAACACCACTATGCAGGCGGTTCAACATTGTGTATGTACCATCCTTGCCTGTGTCTATCAAAGCCTTGGTAGTTGCCTGATGGATCAACCACTTGTCCGACAAAAGTTGGAAGATGCCTCGGCTTCTTGGAACCATACGTAAAGGAGCAATGTGAATCAGATAGAGGCAGTGCAGCGTCAAGCTGTCCGTTTCGTGTTTAACAACTACGAAAGACCTGCTAGTGTCACACAGATGCTGCAACGCCTTGAATGGGATTCCTTAGTACCAGAAGGGTTACTAACCAGAGCACTGTTTTTCGATTCACCATGGTCTTGTTAATATACCTCTACCTGACAAGGGGGAAGAACACTAACCTCATGAGTGTCCAGGACCATCCAAATCCAATCGAGAGTAAATTCCTACAGATATTCATTCTTTTTGAGGATCATCCTGGTATGGAATAGGCTCCCAAAAAAAGCCACCTCAGCAGTTTCAAGTAGACAATTCCAGTCCCTGGCACTACCAGTTCTGAGGGATTTGGCAACAACACCAACCCCTCAATCTCTTTAAGTCGCAGCACAGCACAGCACAGAACTCCTAGGACAAGCTTATGCTTAACAGGAGTATTTGACTCAAGACTGATAAAGTGCTGCAGTGATGAGTATGACTCATTCCACTAGTCTCTCAAAACACTGGATGTCCGATCTTGGAACTGGTTTAGCTTCAAGGTCTTCAGCAGGTCAGCTGCATGCTAGGCAAATGGTTGTCTGGAAGGTAATATCTTGCGTACACTGTCTCTGACTCTGGCTATTGTTTCATGGCGAAGGTGGTCAGGCCCCCGATGTTTTTACTGTCAACATAGCTGCGATCCGCTGGTGTCGGGTGGCAGGATACCAGCGAGAATGAGCACAGTTGGTCCACCGGGATTGGACTCTGGCATCATGTTACAGTTGCACATGGCTTCATTTAAACTGTTGTCCACTAAAGGTATATGGTGGCTCCTACTCTACACAGGAGCACAGTACTATTATACTGGTGCACAGTCTAACGGCAGATTTGATGTGTGAAGAGCTTTGGCACTTGCTCCCCAGCTGGTACCAGCTAATAGGTCACAAAGCAGGACTGCTCATGATGTGATATTATCCCTCAGGCTTGCCAGAAGATGTTGTCGATGGGTTAGAGTTCTGTATAGCTTCATTCCTAGATATGTTGGGCACTGCTGGAAACTCAGCCGATTGGAGTTGATAGTCAGATTAAGTTCTCGCTCGGCTTCCTTGCTGTACTGGTGGGAGGCAGCTAAGCTTTAATCTCCAATGGTGCAAGTAGGTAGCCGGGGTGTTCATGTGTCTTGGCTGAGAGTATTCTCGATTATATCGGGCATCTGCATATTCGTCTTTCTTAAATGAAGTGTCTTGCAGTTTATGGATGTAGATATTGAAGAAAAGAAGTGCTAAGACCGAACCTTGACTTTGCTGTTCGTCATTGGTCTTTAGGGTGAAGTTGCGATTGGAGAATATGCTGTAGGGTAAACACTACCATGTGTTTATCCGGGATCGAGGAGCTTCTAAGTAGTTTATATGTAAATCCTCTATGCCATACCTAGTCATAGGCTGCTGCCAGGTTAACAAACACAACTGGTAGCTGTGATGGGATTGATCCGGCTGTGAATCCCTCGCTCAACTAGCTTGAAGGGATGCTGAGCAGAAAGATGGGGTGAATTAAAGCGCTTAGGATCATCCTTTGGCTTGTCTGGTTCCAGCATTGCTATCAGAATTGCTTTACGCCAGATCGTCGGGATCCTGCACTTCTCACTCAAGACAGTATAAGAGGAATTCGCCTCCATACCGGAGTGATGAAGGATTTTGGGTGGATGTTACCTGGCCCTGGAGCCTTGTCTTGAAGAGTTTCAGAGATGGTCCGTTTGGCTGCGTTTATCAGCATGTTACAATAGGACGTGTAAGAAGCGCTTACATCGTACCTGTCTGGAGGCGGTAG
This sequence comes from Ophioderma brevispina, assembly GCA_023653785.1. Lineage (NCBI taxonomy): Eukaryota > Metazoa > Echinodermata > Ophiuroidea > Amphilepidida > Ophiodermatidae > Ophioderma > Ophioderma brevispina. The sequence goes on from JAMKCH010029339.1 coordinate 26,662, forward strand.
GTCTTAGGCATATTGGGCGACCTTTAGTTGGAATGCTAGTCTGCTTTACGGAAGTTCTAACGTTTTACTTGTTTGATTGTGGTAGACGTCACGATGCTGGGATCTGTGGTAAAAACACGACGGACTGGGAGTTGGCTTTCTTGGCTGGGCAGCAAATGCCAGGTATGTGTTTGTTCCAGTGGTCCACCGACCCAAGAGAAAACTATCTGCTTCCTTGGGTAGAACAGAAGAGTCAAACTGTTGTTTGAAGCCCAATTAGCAAGGCAGATCTCGTCAGTCTCACAGCTTGAGTACTTCCAGTTCACATGCTGACAGATAATCTCCTGAATAAGCTTGAATAAACACAAGGTACATGGTAAGGTGGAAGTGAGGTGGCGACTAGATGAGCTGGTGGTAGTTTGTACACATTAATGATGGTCGTACCGTGTACTTTCACTGCGAAGACATTATGAGGATGGAGCCTCCAAAGACCATTTTACATCTTGTTTGATGAGGGTGTCTATGTCATGTCTTTTGCTTGGAATGTAGCATGCTAGAGAGAAGTTTGGTTGAACAAGTTTCTCATAAGTTTCACAGTGGGTTTCCTGGAGGAGCATCACAATGGCTTTGTTGGTGGCTGCCAGCTGCTCAACATTGCCCATAGCAGATGTGAGGCCCAATACATTCAGCTGCAACTCGTTACTCCATTGCCTTCCACGGTAGTGGTTATCCGTCTTGAAAAGGACGCAGAGCCTGACTCTGTAGTGACTCAGGCTTAAGATGCATGACTATTTGTTTCGCTGACTCATTGTCGACATTTTGTCACTTGAGAGGACGAGATAACAGGGGAGACCGAGATGGTTGGCGACTTCTCATGCAAGCCTATTTGCTTCAAAACATTTAGCAACAGGTTTTGTGTTAGATTGTACTTTTAGGTCTGGCCAATATGCATGATTCTAGTGGAATCTTATGTTTTCTCTCACACACGCAAGCATATCACCAAAGAACGTCTGATTACAATCTTTGAGTTGAATCATTTCCGAGTGGATAGTAGAGGCAAAAATGTGTCCTAAATTGGCCCATATAAATGTGAAAACCACATGTATAGATGTTTTTGTTCATAACATCGAAATGAAACACTTCCTGGGTCTAAAATTTCACTGGGGTAACGAGAAAAATATTACCTTCCTTATGATACCAAAACCTCAATTTTGATGGAGTAAAGTGGGAGATGAGGTTGTCGCTCGGGTCACCCACCGTTAACAAATTTAATGGTATTATTTTATGAATCAGTACTCTCTCTATGACGATGTGAACCATCGATATCATTTTTTTTTTGCATTGAGGAATTGGCATCTGGTCTCGTTTTCCCACTTATAATAATGGTATCACTGGTTTAAATTCGTGTTCAAAATCATACAAATTTGGTTGCGGCAATTTTAACTTCAACCAAAATTGAGGGCAGTATTTCTTAACATTTTGAAGAAAATCACCTGAAATTGAGAAATCATGTATCAACCAAATCAGTAACTTATCGCTGTGTATTAAGCTGGACTAATGGTCGGAGTGCGTAATGGAAGTCGAAAACAAGTTTGGGGTATTCCGCTGATGCCATGTAGAGGTGTGACGTCAAACAAAATCCCCGGGACAAAATCACGCCATGCAGACGTGTGACCTCAAAACGATACACCATAATCAAATCTGTCAACCGAGACACGCCCATGGACGTATTAGGACCCAGCTGAGCGTACCATAGCCTCGACCAAGGCTGTAAGAACCGACAAACCTTTTATTTTTCACACTGTAATGCACAATTAACATTGATTCTCAATTATTTTGAACATTGTGTTTTCAGATTTGAAATCATTGCTTTAGCATTTTCCCGCTACCCTGTCTAGAGGAAGATTAAAAAAATGGTACATTGTTTAGTTGCCTGTTGTGCACACTTTCTGGATCCAGGATCCTACTAGTCTAGATATAAGACCACAAACACCTGTTGTGGTCAGGTGCAGTGGTTGTGCTACTCAGAGCGTTGCACTACTCTGCCTGTGTTGAACTTATTGAACACGCTTGTGGAAGTATGGAACTTAGGCCAGGTGAAATTGGAGACCTCAAATTAGTAGGCTAGCGGGCAGATCTCATAGCGTTTACAAAGGTGACGCAACCCCTAACCAGTACATCACTTTGGTAAAATAAATTGTCTAAAATTATCAAAATCAGTTCTACGCGTGTTCTCACTTCTAGTTAGACTGTACCCCAGTCTCGGTTCTGTCTCTGGGTTTAGATCGCACTTGGTTAAACGATAATGCTAAACTGGGCTAAACTAAAAACTTGAGGACTTTTCATCTTACCACCCCCTAGCTGGACAGCCCTGCCAACCACCAGAACGTGAATTGCACAGGGCTCCTGGAATTAACACTAGGTAGGGAGTAGCCACGGTTGTGGTTTGAAGAGTCTAGTGTAATTTCAGTCGCTTAGCGTTTTCATCACCGTGGACCCGAGGGAGGGTCTAACTTCTAGTATGTGCACATTTTCTTGAAAATTAATTAAATGTCATCTCCTTTTTTCCCTGAATATACACCACGTTCCATTGACTCCATCAAGTAATGGTGCTATTGATCAGTAAATCCGCCCGTTATGAATAGGACAACGGACTTCAGATTCTCTGGGACTGCAAAGCCAGTGTTATTGTCCATGACGTTAAAAGCTTTTTCTCCGCCCGATTTAGATTGAGCTACAGCCTCATTCACGAAGAAAATGAAACTCAAACTTCTGCTGGGAGTTAAGTTCAATAACTTTGATCGTATATTTAGACTATGGGGCGTAGACCAAATAACAAGCTGCATAACAAATTCCGTAGTCCATCCCTTCAAAGAGTTAATACAAAACCCGGTGTAAAATTATTGATAAATTATTAACATGACATAACCGTTGTTGCCCCAAATAAAACTTGCACATTTTCATAAAAATTAATAAAATGTCACATGAATTTCTCTTTCATAATATCAGTGACCAATGGATGTGTATAGACTTCAGCAAACCATTAACTAAAGATATTACAATGGGCCAGGTATGCGGAGCCATTGTTATAGCCAGGTGTTATCACCTCCACGATTCGGGGTTGGGTAACAAAATACCCGTCCTCTTTCACAATAACTAACCAGTTTACATTATGATATAGGTCATTGACCCCAAGTTTTCTTCTGAAACCACGGTAAATTGAATACAAATGAAGTTAAGCAATAAGTTACGGATTTTAATTCTGCACAAAGTTGTTAGGTCAAAGCTTGCCCAGCAACATTCTGGCATGATGTTTGTTTGTCTTTCTTCCTTTTCGAATAAATAATGACAAACATGCACAAAGTTAATTGAACACGCACTATAGAAGCTCAAGATTTATTTATTTGCGAATGAGGATAAGTATTTTATGCTTACGTCATTAAAAAAAGACTTCGTCTAAATCGGAGAGGTGGTAACACCTACTAAAACCTGGTAAAAGTTCTGGCACTGATGGTATTGACCCAGGTATTGCTAACAAAACATTCGAACACATCATCTCACCTCTTATGTACATCTTCAACCAGTCACTCACCTCATGTATAGTTCCCCATAATCTAAAATCTGCCAAAGTCATTCCCATCTTCAAAAGTAAAGATCCTCACGACATCACCAACTACAGACCAATTTCTGTCCTTCCTTCTTTTTCAAAATCTTGGAAAAGATTGTGCACAATCGTCTTTTGACTTTATAAACAAACGATATTCTTGTTGATGCACAATACGGTTTCAGGCCCAAGCGTTCCACATATATGGCACTCATTGAACTAACAACTACTCTGAATCAAGCACTTAAAAACAAATATCACACCATGGGAATCTTTCTGGACCTCTCCAAGGCATTCGACACAATTGACCACAATATTCTTCTTCATAAGCTTCAGCACTATGGTGTTCGTGGTGTTGCCTTGGACTGGTTCATAAGTTATCTCACAGACCGCACTCAATCTGTATAAGCCTGTATATGCCCATTCAACTCAATCACCTACTGCCGAAATTACAGTGGGAGTTCCTCAGGGCTCCATACTGGGCCTGCTACTCTTCATTATCTACATGAATGATATCACAAATATATCTAACACACTCAAACTTATCTTATTTGCAGATGACACCAACATCTTCCTCTCAGACCCAAACTTAAACTCTGTTTTCCGAAACATAAACCATAAACTTACAAAATCACTGACTGGTTCCGTGCAAACAAACTGTCTCTCAACATATCAAAAACTAACTACATGCTATTCTCTACTCACAATACAAATCACAATTATACAGTCACCATTGACAACCAGCCCATCTCGCAAGTTCATACCACTAAGTTTCTGGGTATCACCATTGATGATAAACTCACATGGAACCAGCACATCGACTCCATCATTATCAAGACCTCACACGCAACAGGTACCATTTACAGAGCAAGACACCGCCTCCCATTCTACATACTAAAAACATTATACAACATAATTGTTCTTCCATACCTTACATACTGCAATATTATCTGGGCCTCAAACTTCCAATCTCGACTAAACCAACTCAACACCACTAAAAATGGGCTATCCGCACGATCACCAACTCACCTTGCAGAACTCGCACCTTACCATTATTTCATTCCCTCAAGACACTAAAAATAGCTGACATTAACAAACTCCAAGCCGCACTTTTCATACATGACTATCACTATAATAATCTACCTTCTAACTTTAACAACTATTTAATGACAAACAGGCAAATACACAATTACAACACTAGACAAGCTGACCAATACCATCTTCCACTGCCCAATCCACCAAAGAAAAACACCACATTCTGTACCATGGGGCCAAAAACGATCTTCCGCAAACAATCACATCTATCCCAAACAAAAACACATTTAAATTACGCCTCAAGCAGTTTTACATTGACACGTACAATATATCTTAATTATCCTTCGCCGATTTTTTTCTGCATAACCCTCTTCTTATTTCTTCCTTTTCCACCCCTAGCCCTCTCTCCCCTCCTGTTTGATCTGTGTAGTGTGTTGCTGTTATGTTTTTCCTCTTGTTTGTCTTATGTCTATGCGTTCGTTCGTGTACGTTTTTGTCTTTAAAGATTCTCATTTTAGTCACATCGGTCATCTTGGTTCTCATTTCCCTTAATAGTTGGTATCAATTCGTTTGCGTTTGCTTGAAACCCCTTTCAAACGCCACCTTACTTTTTTCACCTGGACTGATTCATGATGTCCACTATTTATATTATATGTTAGCTTATTAGTAAACTACCGTAAGTAAGGGCTTCCATTAATTACAAGTTCTTAGGAGTTGTCCATTATAGGTCCTAGCATAATGTTTTCTTTTTCACTGTTCTTATCGACATATTATCACATTGTATCTGTTCCTTTTTCGTATATGTAAATTTCTGTCATATATATGTTTGCTGAATGAATTGAATATGAATATTTTCCAAAATGGTTTTATTATGACATTTAAATGTGTGGACCCAGTGATGACTTTCAGGAGATTGACTCCGGAAATAGTTGATCGTGCCGCATTTACTAAGAGCGTCTTTAACTGAAATCATCCATCTGAAACGGATACGATCAACATCACAACTCAAATTAAATAAAATGTTGATCATAAGTTTTGGCCATCTATGCATATCAAGATTTAGGAGACGCGAGAAGTACTTTATACGTTGCTCAGCTCATCGTGAATAGAGTTGATAGGGTACCAACCTAAATCACCATAAAGAGCTACTCCCAGCGGTGTTACGAGGAGCTTTCAAAATAAACCTTGCCATTTGGAGCGAAAAAGATGCTCGGATAAGGACCAAGGTGGCGCACCCCTGGGAAGTACATAATTCTTCCGAAATAATTTTATTTTACGTGTGTTCTCACGTCTAGTATGTGCACATTCTCGAGAAAATGAATTAAATGTCATCTCAATTTATGCCCTGAATATCAGTGACTACCGGATGTACACCATGATTCATTGACTCTAGCAAATAATGGGGATATTGATAAGTAAATCCGCTCGGTATGTAGAAGACCAAACGCTTCAGATTCCTTTTTCAGGTAGACGTTTCATATAGAAGTCCCATTGATGCAAATGAGTACTACAATTGATTCCGTTATGCGCTGTATGACATTGTGAAGTAGCGCTTGACGGAATGAATGGCAATACCTCAATTGCATCTATGGGACTTCTATATGAAACGTCTACCCTTTTTCATCTGGAACTACAGAGTCATTGTTATTATCCATGCACTGAAAAGATTGCAGGTGTTATACCATCGCCCCGATTTAGATTGAGCTATTTTTCATGACGTGAACACAAATTACCTGTCCTCTTTCAAGATTAGAGATTCTACTGTGTGTTCAATTTTCTTTGACCCTATATTTCATCCTTTATTCGAAAGGGAAACGAAGGTGTACAAAGCTCATGAGAAAAAAAAATGATTGGCAAACTGTGACCTAACATCTTTTTGCAGAACCAAACCCGTAACTAGCTTCATAACACCATTTCTATGGAATTTATTGCATTCATAGCAGAAATCGAAAATCATTCACCAATATGAAATGCAGGTGAACCGGTGCCGAACAAACTTTCAGTTGAAAGAAAAGAGGTCCTATATTAATATGATTAAGTTATGGGTGTTGTTTCTGCACCAAGATGTTAGGTCATAGCTTGCCAATCAAAATTTCTTTCATGATTTTGCTCACCTTCGTTTCCTTCTTGAATAAATGATAAAATATACGATCAAAGTTATTGAACTCCCAGCAGAAGTTTGAGTTTTATTTTCTTCGTGAATGAGGCTGTAACTCAATCTAAATCGGGCGGTGAAAACAATTCAAAAGCTTTTAACGTCATGGACAATAACAATGGCTTTGCAGTACCAGAGAATCTGAAGTCCGTTGTCCTATTCATAAGGGCGGATTTACTTATCAATAGCACCATTATTTGCTGGAGTCAATGGAACGTGGTGTACATCCCTTGGTCACCGATATTCAGGGTTGTTAGTGGTTGCCTTTTGGCAACGCCTGTAGAATACCTCCCAATTCTGTCTGGCATAGCTCCTGCAAATCTTAGGAGGAACCTTCAGACGATCACGCTCGCCAAGAAATGTGATGAACCTGGTAGTCTAATCCCACCACCAACACCCTTTGAGGATCAGAGAATTCCACGGAATCACTTTGCTACTCACTCCATGACACTGCAGTCACAGTATCCCTATCGATCATCTTGGATCAATGACAGATGGTTTGAGCAATGGTCATCCTCTACTTGAAAGCACTAAAAGCAGTTTGTGGAAGCCCATCTAGGACAGCCCAAAGGCTGTGACCTTGATAGGAAAGCATGGGCAACCTCAACAGAATCAGAAAACTGGCGTTGGTCGTACAAAGAACTTCTTCACAAGATCGGAGTCGAACCATCACCAAACTTTGCAATTGTGGAGAGCCACAAACCATTCGCCACATATAGATGACTGTGAGGTTACAAGTCCCAAGGAATTCCAGGCTGATCAAACCTGGATGATGAAACGATCAGCTGGTTAAAGACGGATACTCCACTGTGATTTTGGACTAGCACGAACGAACGGACGATATTCAGGGAAAAAAAGGAGAGCATTTTAACTCATTTTCAAGAAAATTTTGCACATACTAGAAGTGAGAACATTCGTTTAGTAGAACGTGGATTTTGATAATTTAGACAAATTTCTTTTAGCAAAATTATGTACTTTGTTAGGGGTGCGTCACCTTTGGAAACGCTATGAGATCTGCCCGACTAGCCTAATCATGCCTAATCGGAGTCGATTGCGGTCCACACTGACATGCATAATGCTAGGCAAGGCCAGCGTCTTCCAAAAGTATGTCCCTATAGTAAACACGATTATAATTATAGTGACTGTTAATAATCGACTTTAATGTTAAGCGTTGTCGATTACCCTTATTAAGTGATTTCATTAACATGGTGATGGTCAGATAAAGGTTTCTCGAAATATGAACGGCCCAAATATAAAATTATGGTTTCACATTTCAGAGATATATTGGTCCACCAAGCTTCCAAAAGATATCACATTCCATTATGTTGTGAAAGGATCAATCAAAGTATAATTGATTTTATGTTAACATAAAAGAGTTCACGAAAGCCATACCAGCCAGGGTGCAATGGACCTTTTCTTATTCCTTTTGTAAGGTCTACTAAATGATATTATATTCATGGCTGTGCACCCAACCAATACATGTTCATTAAAATTAATCCCTCGCAATTAGCAAATATTATTTATTTTTCCTTTCCAATATTATAGAATATACAAAGCATCTGTGTGGGTGTCTGACAATGTAGGTTGAGATTAACATTGCTTTGAATAATGTGCTAAAATGCCAAGTTGTACCATTGCTGCAAAATTTAAAAATCCGTTTAACCAATATCAAAATTCATTTGATATGAAAATGCTTATCAGATTCATGTTGGGCAGCCAAAATGTGTGAGAGGGAAGGAAAAAAGAAAAAAACATTAGAACTACTCGGTTTGAAAAAAAGTGGTCCTATGCCCACCCCTAGCATTTGGATAAATCGGTTCACTCAAGCATGACATTGAGTTGTTCGTCGTTTCGCGAACGGACCCCAGATCTCTACCATTGTGGAACACATTAAAATCATAATATGCACTTATAAAGCTCGCTTTCCTTAAGAAACCAAACTCAAATCGGCTGAAAATAAGAACCTCAACATAAAAAGCAACAGGCCAAACTGAATACCATACTTAAGATAAAAATACAATAACAACAAATACAATTTGAATCAAATTGAATACAAACATACATTAAATAAAAGCTCTAAATAAGAGGCCCCGTGGTGAAAATGTGTTGATGGCAGGGCCGTACGCATGATTTATTTTGGGACTTCGAAAAGTGGACTTTTTGTTCTCGAAAAAGTGACCTTTTTTTTTCGAAAAAGTGGACCCCTACCCCTTTGAAATGGGTCCCTTTTGTCGGACATTTTGACATGTTTCATTCACCGAAAAGCGGATTTTCTTGTCAAATTACTATGTTAATACTAATTTAATTTACAAATTATTAAAAAAAAAATACAGCAAAAAAGTAGACCTTTTGCCCCCCTTGTAGGAGTTGGGGGGGGGGGGGGTGCTGCCCGTACCACCGCTCCCCCCTTTGGTACGGCCTGGGGTTCGGTTCGGAAGCCGTCGTAGACTAACGTAGCCCTAGTTGCGACGTAGTTACTACTAAAGATTTTTTTCGCGTTCTTGAAACTTGGACGTAGGCTACGTGTGTCCCACGAGTAAGCCAGATTTCGATTAAAATGACGTGTGGTCATGAGTACACGTAGCACACTCGTCGTGTGTGGAAAGTGAAAAATTCGTTCCGCTGTTCCCATTCCATCCATCTGGTTAGCAATCTCTAATGCGCAAAGGCATTATAGTCCAGGAAAATGGAAGGGAGAGGAGGAGGCAATCCCTGTCAGCACTTTCACTGTACTCCGTAAGCCTCCCGACCATACCTTTCTCCTCACACTTCCTCTCAACACCCACCATGCTCTCGCCCTATCCACACATTCCATACGATACCACGGGCCCCCCCACCTCCTGTCTGGTTGCCAGCGCGCTCTCTTCCCTACTCTTTCTTTTACTCTCTTCTCTTCTCGTATCTCTTACCTTCCGTTCATTTCTCTGGTCTTTCTACTCTTTCTCTCTCCCGCCGTCTTTTTCCCTCACCTTATTCTCGGTTCCCAATGCATGATGCCCTCCACTTAATAAGATATTATAGCAAACGACGCAGATCTCTTCTTTCATTGATATGTCAATTATCATATACAGTCAGATTGGCTCCCGGGGGATTGGCTGAATATCAAGTAATTGGAGCAATGACGCGAAATCGGTACAGTATACCATAAGTAACCAAAAACAGAGTTAACTGTTAAAGTTAATAATTAAAAATCATTGTTTCTCGTAAGACATGTCTTCCTATCACGAGATTGGTCCATTCTCTCCATCACGCACAGAAAAAATCCTGCAGAAAGCTGGAAAGCAGAACAGACACAGCAAAAAAGACCAGAGGAGAGGAGAGAGGAAAGAAAGAAACGTAAAAGAAATGAAAGAAAGAGGTATATGAATCACCTCTGATATAGTTCACTAAAGGCTGACTCAGAGATTTCCGAGAAGGCGTCCTAAATTTCCTAACAAATCGATAAGTTTTCAGCTTCAAACTGCTGTATCAATGCATACTAATCACTGGTGAAATTGCTAAGCTCACATCGATTATCCTGCATATAGAAATCTCAATTATTAATAAAATTCCACATCCGGATTTTGTTATACCGTAGGCCTATCCCATGTAATGTTATACTACACAGATAAATATTTACTACATCATAACGTTTCATCTTAATCTTTGTGGTGGAATTGATATTTTAGATGATTAAATTAATGACACACACAAAAAAAAAAAAAATTTCAAAATATTGAGTCAAACTAAAAAAGTGAACAACTTATCGTCATCTATTGAATCGTTCCGAGTTTTCGAATTCTTTACAAAATAGTGCAAGTCTTCGCTAGTAATTTAGTCTTCTGCACTTGCTTATCAGACCTTTTTATGTTGGCTGCAGGCATTTACATTGACTGGAATATTCATTAATGTCTTTGTGGTTTTTGTTTATTGGATATAGGCCTATATTAATGTTCATTTTTTTACTGAAATATTGTTGTCTTCCAACCTATAAGAATAACTCTATGAGCTTTTCCTACTTTCCTGTAGGTTGAAAAAAAATAGACCACCCTCTTTGGTTTGAAGCCATTTTCTTGTGATGGTGAGGCCTATCTAATACCTATGATCGAAAGTCCACAGCCTAAAATAACACGCCATTTAACGCGGTTCTCACCAGGAGGAATTCTAACATGCGAGGGGTATAGTCCGAGGATGAAACCCGTTTCTATAAGTTTGCACTAACCCCAAACACACGTAGGCTTCTAAAATCCATTAATCGATATTACTAGACCGGCATTCAACACCGACTTGTACCTAATTGAACCCACGAATGCACCCAAATAAAAGACACGAAATAATGATCTTAAGTTACGCGAAAAGGTATTCCTACGACAGTACGACTGTCTAACGTCCATTGTTCGCGAACGCACGTAAGTCACAACTTGTAGAAATCGTAACAAGCGCTTAGCAAAAGTTACGTATATACTTAGGATTCAAGTTTCGCGGACGAACCCCTGGTTCGTTCATACTACACTGCAACGTGAGTTGCGGTAAGTTGCAGTAAGTTGCAGTGCTCGAATTACGGTCTCTGTCCAGTATACTGCATTGCGCTACTGCAACCGAGTTAAATTTATTTTAACTGCAGCTGCAGCAGGTTACGTTGAGTTGCTGCAGCAAGTGATCGATATATCGGCACTGCACTGCACAGTGCAGCGAGGTATGAACGAACCTTAAGAAATGGGTGGTTTTATTTGTTTAAAAAATAAACAAAATATTTTTCTCTATATTTACATCGTCATGAGGGATCCCATGGTGCACCTATGACACAAGTTTGGTTCCAATTGAACTTCATTTTTTCAATTGAGGTCAATTTAACAAAAAAAAACAACTTAGAGCATTTTTTTAAAACTTAACATTTAAGCATATTTTCAACTTGACCTCACATGACCTTTGACCATGGCACATGACCTTTGACCTCTTCAACATATGGAGGATCCCATGGTGCACCTATGACACAAGTTTGGTTCCAATTGAACTTCAACTTTTCAAATGAGGCCAATTAAAAAAAAGCAAATTTAAAAAGAAAATAACATTTTAGTGACACACACATCCACACACACACACACATCCACACTTACACACGCACAATGGATTGCTAAGTGGTCCTCCAGCTATAGCTGGCGGCCCACAAAAATAGTTACTATACACAGAGAGTACTATTATTCCGTTAACGCAGGGGTCAATTGATAGCTTGAGTCCACTCCCTTCCAGGCTTGAATCCCTTCTCATAAAGTAACGTAAGTCAAGATTCACTCTTTTATTTATTTACATATTTGGCCAAGAACATCAACATTAAACAACATGCAGACATATGAAGAAAACGAAATATAAAAATTGAGATTTGCTTCAGTGAGCTAGCCAGGAGGAAATAAGAAGCAAGAAACCGGCGCTGTCATCCAAGGATGTGTCTCCTCCAACTCACTGAGGCAATGTACAACACAAGTTAATAAAATACATAATATTGGTATTATTGCACTGAAATTTCATTTTAATACAGGAATATCAGACTGTCATATCCCTTTGAACAAGAGAATCCAATATGTCAAAGAATCCAATACCACCAACACCCATACCACATACCACACACCAACCCACAACCAACCCACCTACCCACTCAATAACCCTAACACCCACCCTCACAAACACCCACCCTCTCAAATAAAGATGCAGATCATTGACATAAATATATGCAGGGGTCCAAAGACCGAGCCCTGAGGCACACCTCAGCAACAAAATCAGACATTTGGCCACGAAAATAAATAAATAAAAAATAAAATAAATGCTAAAATCCAATTTAATAAGGGGCCCCCGATGCCATAAGTTCGATGCAACTTCTCCAAAAGAACTGCTTGGTAGATGGAATCAAAGTGTACCGAGACTACGTCAACACGCGGATTTGGTGAAGTACGGCGATGAAGAATTTTGTTCCATTCACAGAGAGCTTCACTGAGGGTTGAGGCACAAGATTTACCAGGAGAGAAACCATGCTGGTCAGAATATAAAAGACCATTTAGTATCTCAAAGTAAGTTTCATCTGTGAGAAAAAATTAAAGAAGCTGATTTCAACTGATTTTGGTAGGTATGGGTGTCAATATTTACAAAAAAATACATCGCGGTCCCCGGACCGCGAGTGTCGTCTGCCGTCGCGGTTTGTGAATGGAGCCAGATGTCACATGAGGTCACGAAGGTCACATGAGGTCACTAATATGTTACCCCACCCCGCCCCTCCTTTCCACCAAGTTACATCATCGTAGCCCTTACGGAAGTCACGTGACATGCAATATATTAAGGGTTAACATTTTGACCGGTCAAAGGTCACATGAGGTCACCAAGGTCACATGAGGTCACCAACATGTCACCTCACTCCACCCCCTCCTTTCCACCAAGTTACATCATCGTAGCCCTTACGGAACTCATACAGCATGCAATATATTAAGGGTTAACATTTTGACCACAGACACACATTTTTTTTTTTTTTTTTTTTAAAAAATTAAAGAAGCTGATTTCAACTGATTTTGGTAGGTATGGGTGTCAATATTTACAAAAAAATACATCGCGGTCCCCGGACCGCGAGTGTCGTCTGCCGTCGCGGTTTGTGAATGGAGCCAGATGTCACATGAGGTCACGAAGGTCACATGAGGTCACTAATATGTTACCCCACCCCGCCCCTCCTTTCCACCAAGTTACATCATCGTAGCCCTTACGGAAGTCACGCGGCATGCAATATATTAAGGGTTAACCACCGATTTCTAATAACACTAGATCGCGAACGCCAGCTCAAAAGCCGTAACCATCTTTTCCCGCAGTGCGTACTTATTTCCATAGCGTGGTGTACCAATTTATTCATATATTCCCTGATTTACATAGCGTGGTGTACCAATTTATTCATATATTCAGCATTTGCATAGAACGATGTACCGTTTCCAGGCCAACAGGTTACGGCGCATGCGCGTACGCGGGCGCGTTTCGAATGGATGACCTAATGAATATTTATAATTTTCAAAACACGGTTACGGTGGCCGCCTATTCTTCAACGCAGGCGTACGCTATCTAGTGTTATAAATAGAAATCTGTGGGGTTAACATTTTGACCGGTCAAAGGTCACATGAGGTCACCAAGGTCACATGAGGTCACCAACATGTCACCTCACTCCACCCCCTCCTTTCCACCAAGTTACATCATCGTAGCCCTTACGGAACTCATACAGCATGCAATATATTAAGGGTTAACATTTTGACCACAGACACACAGACACATAGATACACAGACACACAGACATACGACCAGAGTAATCCCTATGTGCCTTCTGCAATTCTTGCAGACGACACAAAAAAGTGAGTTATCGTAGGGGGTGGGGAAATTGTTTTTTCGGGAGTCAAAGGTCAATAACAGGGGTCAAATTTTGAAATTGATCCAATCATGTTGAAAAGTATACCAAGTTAATTACAGGGTGCCCCCAAAAAAGTGGTGCTAGCAGATAAACTCTGATTTCTCAAAAACTGCTGAAGCTGTGAATTTCATTTTCATGGAGAATATTAATAACAGGGGTCAAATTTTGAAATTGATCCAATCATGTTGAAAAGTATACCAAGTTAATTACAGGGTGCCCCCAAAAAAGTGGTGCTAGCAGATAAACTCTGATTTCTCAAAAACTGCTGAAGCTGTGAATTTCATTTTCATGGAGAATATTAATTATACTCTTTTGTATAAATTGTGCAGATCCCATGACAATCCGCCTATTTTTTTTTTTTTTTTTTTTACACAGACACACAGACATACGACCAGAGTAATCCCTATGTGCCTTCTGCAATTCTTGCAGACGACACAAAAAAGTGAGTTATCGTAGGGGGTGGGGAAATTGTTTTTTCGGGAGTCAAAGGTCAATAACAGGGGTCAAATTTTGAAATTGATCCAATCATGTTGAAAAGTATACCAAGTTAATTACAGGGTGCCCCCCCAAAAGTGGTGCTAGCAGATAAACTCTGATTTCTCAAAAACTGCTGAAGCTGTGAATTTCATTTTCATGGAGAATATTAATTATACTCTTTTGTATAAATTGTGCAGATCCCATGACAATCCGCCTATGCAAGCTAGAGATATGATGGATTATTAAAGGCCATCTGTTTTTCACCCATTCCAATGGGATTTACACAGTTAACATCATTTTGTCCGTTCTGCTGTCGGGTGAGCAATTTCCAACACATTGAATACATGGCATAACATTAAATATAATCAACTGAGAAACAACAAAATGCACACAATATTAGCTTTTCCATTAATTAAATGGCAAATAGGCATTAGAAATAATAAACACGCAATGATTAAGCTTACAGACGCATTCCAAACAATTATGATCAGCACAAATGAAAACTTTGCCTTATGTCTATTTGTTATCCCTACATGTGCAGTTTTCGTGGTAAATAGCATTTTTTGCTAAATATATAAACTTGTAAACAAAGTGGGCACATGGTTTCAATATCATAGTCACATTTCGTTTTTCAAGAGAAGAAATTATAATAGCTTAGTGACATAAAAGCTCTTTGCTTGGCGGTAACCTGTTTGCCTGGCATCTTGTAACCAGACCCAAATGTGTAATTTTGTAATAACACAACAGATACAATTTTCTTGACATTTCTTGAATTTGTGAAGGTTTTATAAATAACACAATTAGAAGAACATGCCATTCATTTTCATTGAACTAAGCTGAGAGGATCACACCTGTCATTTATTGATCATTTCTCTACTTCAACAATTGACTTGAATCTAACATTTCATAAACATCCATTGATTTCTTAAAATCTGTTCAATTTACATGCTTTACCCTCGTCAGCTCAGCTTAAAGTTATTATTAGATATTATGTAAGATATTTGTTCAGATACAGCACTGTATTAATTTAGTAGCATATCACCTTCAGGATTTTAGGTTCATTTAGTCAATAAACATTGAGAAACGAATCTATCTGATGTACCCATATTCACTAACTGTGTAAATCCCATTGGAATGTATGAAAAACAGATAGCCTTCAATATTCGTTTATATATCTCGTTTGCGTGGGCGGATTGTCATGGAATTTGGACAACTTATACAAAAGAGTATATTTAATATCATCCATGAAAATGAAATTCACACCTAGAGCAGTTTTTGAGAAATCGGAGTTTAACTGTTTGCACCACTTTTTGGGACACCCTGTAGTTTAATCATAAGGATTCCAAAAAGGTATAGTTTGTACTATCTGAGGCCGAAAGTTTTGGAGTTATAGGCTAAAAACAGAAAAAAATCAATAAAAAGGATCATTTTTCAGTTGTACAGGGGTCAAATTTAAGAATTACTCCGATTTGGATAAAAAATGGTGCAAATTATAGATGGAGCTCATAGGATAAAAATAAGGAATAGTTTTGAGTGTCTTAAATGCTTACTTACCGAAGTAGGGGGGGGGGGGCAAGGTCAAGCCCCATTGAATGCAATGGATGTTGACCTTGGTGCCCCCTACATTGAATATTGACACCTTTACCTACCAAAATCAGTTGAAATCAGCTTCTTTAAATTTTTTTCACAGATTTGCTAAGAATATGTTTAATCTTGAGTTACTAATTAGCTATCCGATCAGAAACAATGCTCTCCAACATTTGGCCAACGATTGATGTAAGTGCAATGGGCCGATAATTTTTAAGATCACAACGATTACCCTTTTTGTATACGGGAACAACATTTGCAGTCTTCCAACTAAGTGGTAGGTTGCCAGAGGATAAAGATATGTTAAAAATACGTGCAAGGACAGGACTGATGGAGTTAGCACACAATTTTAAATTTCATCAGGGCCGACTGCTTTATCAGAAAGCTTCTTAATTTTTTTTTCAGAACACCATCTCATTTGTTACAATAAAGTGAGTGACTAATGGTGGGAACGTCAAGCTCTGGCGATGTAACCTCCCTGACATGATCAGAATTTATAATTGGTCGACCAAAATGGGGCTTTATTTCGCTCATAACTTCAAAACCAAACATCCCTTTGCCTTAAGATTTCACAGGATAATAAGAAAAAACTTTTCTCAGATACCAAAATCTTGACAACTTCTGGTAAAATCTTGGGTTCTGGGAACGAGTTTATTTGCGATCGGGTCATGGCCCTTGAAATTTGTATAAATTTAAACGAATTTATTGTTTTATTGTCAACTTGTACCCATAAAACCCAATTCCATGCAAAAAATACTGAATACCGATGTTTCCTTGAGTACACCAAAATGTGGCATTTTAACCGATCTGGAAAGGTTTACATTTTTTAAAAGTGTGGCTTGAAATATTCCTTAAGGGTCCTGCATTCCCCGTGAAAGTTAATTTTAACAATTTGTCGTGAACAAATTTGCAAACCCTTTAAATTGCTTATTTTTAGTGTTTTACTTATTTTCATCGGTTTTTAAGAAGTTTTTATTATAGGTTTCCATTAATTTCGCACTTGTGTAATTGATTTTAGTACAAAGAATGATTGAAATTCGTCCTGAAAAATCGGCATCGCGGAAACACCAAAACTAGGACAGTCAAAATAGAATGAATGCTGCCTTAACCCAACCCTAATTGCAACAGAATCAATTCCAACAAAATTGTATTGAGAATACCTTTAAAAACAACATATCAAAAGTCTACTAAAATCAAAGGAGTGGAACATATAATTTTAAGGGGGTAAGGTTTATACAGGGGTCAAAATATGAAAAGTATCAAAACGCGTCGAAAAGTATGCCAACGTGTTCGTTACATTTCCATGATTAAAAAAAGGTATAGTTTGCCATATCTGCAGGTTGTAGTTCAATAGTAATGAATCAAAATAGGTTCAAGGTCACAATGGGAGTAAATTTTCAGATTTATGGTGTCAATTTGTTCGTCTAATGGTACAGAACCCGAAAATATACTGGTAGCACCATCTATAATATCGTTGTATAATTTGGAACGCAAAATGTGAATGGGGACTACAGGGGTTCGGCGGTACTAGTCAGCTCTGTAATTCTTATATAAAAGTTCCAAACAAAGAATCTATTTCATTTTACTTATCTATTGGGACAAATTTAACAGTCTACAACCAGTCCGATCAAATCGAACCTTCATGAATTGTTACCCCAGGATTGACCTTGACTGTTATGAGCCTATTGTACTAAAACTATAACATTTAGATGGGCAACCTATACCTTTTTTTTTAAACCTTAGGATTAGCCCAATAAATTGGTACATCATTTAAATCAATTCTGAACAATTCTAATTTTTTTATACCACTGCAAACGTTGCCCCCTTATTTTCTACATGTTCCACTAGGTATTTGGGGAATTTTTTGGTAGACTTTTAAATATATATTTTGCATTATTGTCAAGTATATTAACACAAAATTGTTTCTGTTGCAATTTGTGTGGGGTCCAATCATACAATTAATTGACATAACCGAATTCGTTATGATCTTCACATTATACTTTTTTAAGGACATCGCCGGATAAGGATGAAGGAGCCCTCTATAGTTTTCACGAGAAAGAATGAACTTGAAAATTTGCATAATAAAGCGACATGCTCAAAGTTTACCTTTTGTAGTTTTCAAAAAATCCCACTTTACATAAATTCCCCCCAAAGTCCGGTTTTATGTAAGATATAATACAGGCTCAATGGGTAATTAAAATTTCCATATTTTAAGCCTTTCCACCCCAAGAACCACAATGCGCGTTGCAAGGATGTGGCGCTATATTTTAGGCAACTATATGTGCGGGGCGTTCTGGTTCCTGGGTGGAAAGACCTCATTTTTGCATTTTTGTTTCTGGGGGGCCGGAACGCTAAATGGAATTGCCAAAAACAACACGAACTTTTTACATACAAACCATACCATATCACTATATAGATAGGCATGCTAACTAACCAAGGGCTCGTTTCAGTAGCCTTGGATGAAGCACATTAGACAACAGCTGACTATGCACGGTCCTGGTTAACATAAATCATACTAAAATACAGGGGATGTATTTGCTCATAAAATATGCTGAAAGCTATTGACTGCGGCCATGGGAATGATCTACTCTAGGTAGTTAACTGCTTCATGATGTAAATGCGCGGTAATTGGCCATTGTTTGTATTCCAAGTCTGCTTGGTGTGAAGACGGTTCTATAATCCAAATCTTAGGCAGCAATAAAGCTATAGTATTTGGGTATTGTTTTATAAGAGCTGCCTCATGTAGCCTCTTTGCTCGAATCTTATGAAGGACAAAAAGGTTTATCTATTATGCGTCACTTCTACAGAGTTCCATAAACAGAGGCAGCTATGCAACATTTTCCTCCTGTGTTTCTTCATTTAAGTACTAAATGGTCATTGAAATGGAGGCATGCTCTTGGCTTTGCTTTTTCCAGAGAGAATGCCCCTGAAGTTTCTCAGACTTTTCTCATTTTTTCTTGATACAAGTGTATTTTGGGGATAAAAAACACCTTACGTACATGATAAAGTAGTTGTCAAACACCAACTCAAAATTGATGGTGACATATATTACTATTCTGATTATAGAGGGCCCCCTTCTCTCCTTATCCGGCGATGTCCTTTGTTTCACTGATAGGGGGGGGGGGATTGCTCGATTTGGGCATTGGGAATTTCCAAACGGTAATTTGGGGGACTGCATTTACTATGGCAGTCTCTGTCTCAGTTACATTACAAAGTCTCCTCTTAAACCTTAATTCAATACATCTTAGTAATATCATGATAATCATGAAACTTTTGGAATAAATTGACTTCAAAATCCATCGGGGTTAGTAAATTAACCCTACTGTATAATTGAGTTTTGTGGGAAAATCCTGAATTTGGTAAAAAATCCTGAAAACAGCATAAAACTGACCTAAAATGCTTAGAATTGGGCTGAAATTAAATAAAGTTGTGGAAATTTTGAAAAAAAAATCCTGAAATCAGGAAAATCCCGAAGAATCACACCCCTGATAATAGTGTATATTTCCAATGGTCATTTTGATTCTAACATTCATGACCAGGCCTAGCCTTTAGTCAAGTCTGTGTGTAACCATTTTGATATGCGTTAAGAGCGCCCTCCTACTGTTATTCTTTGAAAAAAGGCTAGCACATTTTACGCTGGATGTTGATGCCGTTTTGAATTCGCTGCTGTTATGTTGGCATGTCCTACCCCCTGCATGGCCTTTTAACATACCATCCCCACCCACACACACCAGGGGACGCACATCCAAAATCGGCAAAATCATGAACACCCCTACTGTGTTCTACCCCCTACCACTTGCATCTCCAAGACAGCCAGAAACTGCAGATCATCCAATGTTTCACGGGCACCCAGTTTTGCTATTACTTGCAGTGCGTTTTCTATTGCTGACAACACACCCACAGAAAAGGGATTGCCAAGTTTTTGCTTAAGCCCATAATATACTTCGTCACAGCGAGCAATTTCTGCTCATGAGCATGCGCAACACTTATATCTTGGGTCAAAATCCGGTTTTGCGTACACCAATCGCTCGCTGCGACTGGAAGTATAACATGGGCTTTATAAACTCTTGCATACCTGAAAACCAGAAGGCATTTTCAACCAATCCCATAAAGCAATGCACTGTGCCTATACTGTACTGTACTAGACAAGTCAATATTTAGGGGTAAAAAGTTTAAAGGGGCATTTCGTGATCCACAACCTCGTCCCCCCCGACTTACCTCAAAAAGTTGAGATTTTTATATCATCTTAACCGTTAGTCTTAGTAACCCACGTGTATCTAATCTTACGTGTAAATTCGGTCATATCTTTAAGAAATTTGCAATTTTGTATTTTCTGTTCGTAAACGGACAGAAAGTACAGCACAGTGGTCAATGGGACTGTGGGAAACAAACAATTGCTCATAACACAAACCCGCAAGATCGGGTTCAACTCAAATTTTGGGAATAAGCTTTCCTCAAGGATATCTAGTGAGCAATGAATAAATCAGAAGGTGCTGGAATCATGAAATGTACCTTTCAGGACCACAAAACATTTCATGATCATGATAAAAAATTCCCTAAGTACCAGTGCTTTGCAGGATAAAAATGAGTGTAAAAGTCAGGGTCTCTATGTTTTAATAGGATTTTTGTGAGATCACATGACCTTGAGGTGAAATTTCCCCAAACTGGTGCACTGTGGGATGACTCAATACACCCTCTGCCCAAAAACTATGCATCAGATGAAATGGCAAGGGAAGGAATGGGATGGAAAACATAAGAAAACAAGAGATTAAATTTAATTCAGAAAGTAATCAAAAGAGAAACATTTATTTCACATACTCTGTGTTCCATTACAATGAAGCTGACAGACACAAGTACATAATTGTATCATTTCATAGGCATTTCCAACATACAAATTTAAAGTGAGAAATTAGATTCTTAATCTAATAAGAAATGCCAACTAATTTACCAGTAATAACAAATCTTGTTAGCTGATGATTTAGAATGTGACAAACAATGTAGTCTTTTTAATCCAGGTTCAGTCATTTTAAGGCAAAGTACTGATTCATTTCATTAACCTGTGCAGATGAAATCAAATTGAATAACATCCCCCCAAAAAAAACAATTAACAATAAACACATGTTTTGACCTCATTGAATCTCTGAGCAAGTAATGTACCCATGCACGGGCTGCCCAACAGTAATTACATCACGGTTTTATGCAGGACAGAAAATCCAAACTTGCTGCTCTAAAGCGATTAGAACTGCAAACAAGTTCAAAACTTAGCTTTTGGGTTTCTTTTCTAGTTTTTTTTGTCCAATAAACCTTCAAAACATTTTCAGGTGGTGTACCACAATAAGTGTATATTTAAAGAAATTTTTTATCCTCAGAAAATCTTATCCACTTTAAAAAAATCGATTGCACAGCTGGTCAAAGGAGAACCATTAATGTCTAAACTTGTCACAGGAGAGTGATTTTTTTCACATTAGATGTTTACGATTCTTCGCAAACGCCTAACTCCCCAAGCACCATCTGCTTTTCATGGAACATTCTGATTGGCTAATTACATCATATATTAAAGGTGCAACGAGAGTGACTGTGTACGGCCCTGCTTTCAGCAAAGATAAGTTATCATTTTTAAGTTATTAGTCCATTGGAATACCATTTACAATGCTTACAACATCGCATTTTTACACATCCATCAGTAACAACAAGTTAACATCATTGGCTTAACACCATCGCATACAGGAATAGCAAATAGATGGTTCTCATGGTAACTGCATCTAGTGACACCAAATGCAACTAGTTCAAAGCATATAATGAAGGACTAAGGTAAATTTGTATAATGCCCAATAGCCTATAACTATCCCACTGTTGAGCTCTTTCCTCATGCAAGGTATACAAGTGTAACCATGGAATTACCGAGAGGTGCGCTCACATTCTAGGAAGAAGCTGTGATGTGCTGTCTGTAAGACCCCAATTTTCACATTTTTTTAAAGTTCTAGAGAGCCCCCTGCATTTGAAACTCATGATGGTTCCAGTTTATATAGAGCTACAATGATAAACATCTGGAATCCATATATTGTTCATATTCCCATTCTGATATGACGATACACTTATGGCAGAGGCAATAATGAATACGTAAACACAATTGTACTTTGTGGCATTAGGAGAAATTGAAACCTAGATAGGATTCTTTGCAATTCGGGTATTGTTCAACTTTTGCAAAGCTATATACAGCCATGAATACTAGTAATAAATATATATCACCATAAATAGTGGATCACGCTTAGGTCTGATTACCTTTTTTGGACAGCTGATTAGCTCATATTGCATGCCAATGTGTGCATACATTAGTATTTAACCATCACATACAATTTTGGAAATTTGCATCAATTATTTAGTTAAAACAATCTATCCAAATTCAGCTTATTCACACTCTGATTTGTTTCTTAGGCAAATACAGATATTGTAACACAGCTGTTTGGCCCTGTGCAAATTGTCTCCTATTTTTAAAACAATTTTAAGCAGTGGGGCGACACAATATTGACAACTGATATAAGAAGGGACTTGCAAGAGCTATTACCTCTGCAAAAATCAGAAAAATCCATTGCGGGAATGTTGCCGTATAGGCCTACAAAGGTCATGATTTGTATGTTATAGCACCCTCTATACGCCCATTATCCATAGAGAGACGTATTAAACTAGCTTTTTAAGAAAAATCATATTTGCCCACAGTGAAATTTCGTAAAATTTACACAGAATGAAGTCATAAATATCCTAAATTACTTGTTGTAAGTGTGTCGCCGTTGATATTTTTTTGTTTTATTCTGGTTTTGTCATAATAAATGCGACTTTCAAAGAGCCGTGATAAAACACAAAAAGTGTGGACAGGCTCACCTCTACAGATGTGAGGTTAAAACAGTCATTGCTTTACAATACATGGATTTGGGGTACAAATCCATTTCTAGTACTTTGTTTTAAAAACAGAATTTGGTCAATTTTATTTCAATTTAAGATTATGAAAAAAATTCCAAGATTAAATACATTACTCTTTAAGTCTGTATTATTCAGTTGCACCGACACTTCCTCCCTCAAACCAATGGTGATGGAAATCCAAAATCGGCATATATAATACCTTAACATCATATTTCTCCATGTTTTCAATAATTTCAACAATTTATTGGTAAAAGTCAACACTGTAATTTCTGGAACTTGGAACTCTCATTTGTGAGCAAATCGTAGATTAATCATCAATCTGAAATTTATGCTACTTTGTGGCCTTTTGTTAGCAAATCATAGATTACACTTTTATCAATCAAAAATTCATGTGACTTTGTTGTCAACTATGGTCTTTAGTTTCAGTACATACCATGTGAAGGTAAAAACGGTCTATGTGTGAATTTACTCTTATGAACTAATTGTATGTTATGAATTGGATATACAAGCCAACAGAGACAAGATGCCTAACCTACATACAGCATTGGATACTTGTGAAAAACTTCCTGGATAATTTCTTTTGTAACAAACTTGGAAGTAAAGAGGTTGACAGAAAATGACATCTAATTTACAAAATCCGAGATGGTGGGTTCAAAGCTATACACGTGTTGGGTATTACTGTGCAGAATTGCATTACTTGTGGCATTCTCGAAACAATCACATCTCATTGCCATTAATGGTAAATAAAAGAACAATGCCACATAATTTACTGGTTTCAAGGCAACACTGAACACTTTCTTAAAGATAATTTAGGAAAGCACAAGATTAGTTACTACATAAACATTTAACAGGACTGTACAAAAGTATTCAGCTGATTTGATACATTGATTTTATTTGAATTCTTCCAAAATACACAACATATACTCTTGAAGTGTAAATTATTTCTCTCAACATTTACATCATGATCAATGATACTCCTGTATCACTCATACTACAAAGCGCTCAACATTTGATCATACTCAATGGTATCTTCAGATCTCTGATCTGCCCTAAACCATCCTCTTAATCTTGTATCTGACCTTCAGATCTCTGATCTGCCCTAAACCATCCTCTTAATCTTGTATCTGACCTTCAGATCTCTGATCTGCCCTAAACCATCCTCTTAATCTTCAGTATAGTTTTACTTGGTTATTTGCATTGCATCAGGCGGTGGCGGCCAAGCCTCATTCATTATAGCAACTCACCAAAAATGTCCTCGTTCGTTATTCATGCAAAAAAATTCAGAAATAACCCTTCCAGTGGAGTTGATTCTCCAACTCCAACGGTTTTGGAATAAGAGAACTTTTGGTTTGGGGGTTTTACGTCTTTCATGTGTTCTATCTCAGCCATTTTTGCACCCTTTTTTGTTAATCAAATACAACAGCTATCTTTCCTTGCCATGCCCAAAAAATAGTTATACATCAATCAATGTGGCAACTCACCAACTGACATAAATTAATACAATGTTTTATATCACAATGCACTTACCAGCAATGAACAACAAATCTCTTACCAATCCCTTCACCAAATTATTTCAGATCCAAATGATTAATTCATGCTACATAAACAACTACATCCATAATATTGCAATTGATAAATAAGTACTGCCTTTAAGCGCTACAACAAGAGCATCAGATACACTGAGCACAAAAAGAGTCCTAACTTGGGCATCTTTTTTTCTTATTTCAAACAGCTGCAAACTTGTTAGTCACAATTTAATATTTTACGCAAAAAAGGACATTTAGTAGCTTCAAATTGAATGATGTTATTTCAAGCAATTTCTTGTAGTATGTTAGGCTGTGAGTATGCAATCCCTAATCTTACTGGAACGGACTGTGATTTGCATGTTTAAATATGACTCCATATAATTTGCATGTTTAAATATGACTCTCCATATAATTTGCATGTTTAAATATGACTCTCCATATACATGGTCTGACTGTTTAATGTTCTATCCAAAGGATGAGGTATTTCTATGGTTGTTTGCACAAGTCCAAATGAACCATAAGTTAATCAATAATTTTTACACAAAACTGTAATTTAGTACCCAATTGCATGAATGGCCCTTGCCAGGAATTGAACCAGGGAATTCGAGCAGCACAGGCAAATACCCCAAGCAGTTGGTCACCATTCCACCAGCTTCAAAATGGGCTACTTTTTCCAGTAATCAAGATATAGCTGAAAAAAGATAAATTGGCTAATTGTTTTCCTCTTGGGTAATTTAATACATTTTGGGGCAACGGCAAACTGCAAGGTGCAGAGATGTAACAGTAGTCCTGTTTCCTGAAAATCCAAAATTTGAACCGACGGGAAGGCTAAATTTTAGCGTAGCGAGTCCCCCACTAGCCCCCCAAATGAACTGACCTTTTGTACAATGTCTATGGAGAAGGACCCAAATTCGCCCCCCCCCTCAGAAAATGCCACTGTTCTAAAGTTCTAAATGTCCCTTTTTTCTAAATAAGGTATCAAAATTGAGGGTAAAAGTTCTAACTTTTACTGCAGGACTTGCAGATAATGATCACTTAAGTTTGATCATGCATATGCAGATTTTCTGTTTGGGCACAAGTGGACATATCATGATTAAAGCAGGCATAATGTATATCATTATCAATATATAAATGGACATTTTATGTAAAGCAATGTAATTCAAATGCAGGCATGAGGTTTTTTTGTAGCTTGAATTCTTGCATTTTTTTGTATTTGCAATGAAAATAAAGTAAAAGAACAAATTCATTTTTAAACTAAATTTAGGAGACAGATTCTCATGCCTGCAAATGACAATAAATAAAATTATAAAATAAAAAAATTGTTGACAAGAGTTTTCTATAGTAAATCTATTACCTAAATGACTACTTTTATGTTTTTGAATCTATAATAAATACAAGTATATTTATTAAATCTCTGTATCTAATTACGCTTGCACCAACTCATCAACTTTGATCTCATCTGGAGCTGCAGCCGGTGTCTCAGCAGTGTTGCCATCTGAATATCCTTCATACCAGGACACAAGGCCTTGATTCACCAGTTCTTTGTTCAATGAATGCACCTGAGGAAATACAAGGGAAAAGTTTGAGGTTACACCTAAAAATATGTTTGTTTGCCGTATTGCAGGAAAATGATTATAGGCTTGGTTGGTTGGATTTTTTAAGATGAACTTCACAATCTTACTCTATAATAACAATGTGGTACTATTTAAAGTTTTTCTTCAATGACATAGCAAATATCTTTTATTTTATGTTATAGTTGTTTTGTTGTCTTATATTGATGCTTTCTTTGTCTTTCTATTGGTAAAAAAAGATTTTTAATTGTAATGAAATTCATGGGTCGGTCAGCAGATTTAATTTTTTTCTCCTAATTTGCATGCATGCATGCATAAACACAACACATACACAGACAGTGTTTAGGACTAGTTGGTGCCCTCTGAACATTGTTTGGGCAACACAAAAATTACCTGACAGCCCTACCAACATTACAAACTAATGCTGTTAATGCTTACCTTTCTTTCATTGTCAGCGTAGTACAATTCAATAAGTGGTATACCATCTTGGCTGTAACCTTTGACCTTAGCATGTAGGCTAGCAAAGTTCTGTGACACCTGTTCCACAAATATTCTTGCTGTCTCAGAAAACTCAATCTCTCCTATGGGAAGGATAAAATCAATGGGTAACAGATTGTTGCCTTTACTAGGAATGGTAAGAGAAGATATCTTGGTCTTTTCAGAAACCACTTTTGACATGTTACAATATCTCACTTGACCAAATTATACTAATCTTTGTTTTACTGGTTTTCATATAAAGGCATGTTTTACGATAGAGGGGTCCAAATCTTCCCGATTTTACATAAAATGTGTAATTGCTAGTATCAAATGTAATTTTGGGTCATTTAATCAGTTTTAAATGGAAAGTTTTGAGCCAAGACACACTCCAAAAAGTACATTTGGGCAAAGAACTGTAATTTTTAACCTAAATTTCACTTTTTCTTACTGCAAACGTCACATCAAATGTAACATTTGCAACAAACAAGATAATTTTTGACCTACTTTTTTGTGAGAGGATTTGATTTTTTGATAGATATATTATGTATTTTAGGATACTTATTCATATCAAGCCAATTTTTGAACTATCCTGTTTTCAGATCAATTTTTACAAACAAAATACTGTTTTTCAGGCAAATGTTACATTTGATGGACAAAAATGGGAAAATCGTGTCCATCAAAAAGTGTAACATTCACCCCTCAAAAAGTCTCATATCTTGAAAAGTACTTGTTGTAGGCAACTAAAATTTCTACCAGATTTTGCTTTTGTGAATTTAATGAGTTTAAATAGGTAAAAACATCTGAAAAAGTGGCCAAACAAAAATTGTAGTGAAAAATGTGTTTTCTAGATAAGGCCAAACTACTGGACCCCTCTCTCGTGAAATTGTTTCACTTTCATGTTCTGGTAGAGCTGAAGAGGTCTAGAGCTTAAAGATCTGAAAGCTGTATTTCAACTGGTTAGTTAAAGGACTACCGTGTTGTCTATATTAAAAACCCAGTATGTGAAGTTAGTAAAACCAAAGTTCTAAATCCGGTTTTGTCCCCGCTAAAGAGGGTGGCCGAATACACCTCACACACTTGGCAATACTGCTGTGTGAGGATTTACTGGAGCAAAAGATAATTGACCGGATGCCCTTCCTGGCATCAATCCACAGTTTTCGGTGGTGGGCCTAGCCTTTGGGCAACCACGTGCGAAATGCAAGGCAGTATGTGCTGGATGGCCGCCATTAGCTCTCCAGAGCCGACCAGGGTAACCAACTACCCTCCTCATCAGATTTCCTTAGAAACCCAATGGGATGACGGTTTAGCCGTCGACAACTATGCCCTGGGACAGGTAGTACTGGTTACCAGGACACCAGTAGGCCCTCAAAGGAAACCTGACCTGACCTGAAATTTTTTCAAAAGGGTGTATATTATAGGTTGTTCTTTCAGTTATATTTCCATTGCAAACCATAGCCTGCACTGTCTGGCATACCCTGGTGCTCCAGCACAAAAAGGAATTATATTAACGTTTGAACCATAGAGATAGAGTAATAAAAGGCTACAGGTCGTCCGGCCCTCTAGATTCAACAAGCACACGTAAACCTTACAGCAAGGAAAAATGCACTTTCTTGTTTATTTCACCAGGCAATCATCGCTTATAAAATGATCCATATACATCCAAGAACATCGTCAGGCATGTGGTTTGCGCAGAAAGTTTATTGTCGCACAGATCGGGCACAATGTTTTTTGCAGATTTTCAAAATCATGGCTTCCAAAATAGCGTGGGCAATAGTATGTTTGTTGTTGCTATGGCGAGTGTGATGTTTTTTAACACAGTAGTAGTGCGCAGTTCTAATTTTTTTTCAATATGGAACTTTGACCTCGGTAGGTGTGAAAACAGCACTCGCTGGTTTGCATTATTGGTAATCAGCGAAAATAAGAGTGTTCGTGCCGATTCTAAAGAATTAACCGGAAACAGTGCAGAGGCCTTGGTTTGAACAACCTCATCACATCAAATGATGGCTGCATTCACAACTGTACGAAAATAGTACATGGCTGCTAAAATGGTCCATTGAACACACTTAACATGGAGAGATGTAATTCTTACAAAAATCTACACTTGTCAATGGTATCTACACTTCAATTTGATGACATACTTGGTGAGTTATGCACATATTAGCTCGTTTCATGCCAGCAAATCTGCCATTAATTTCGCAATCATGATTGTTAATTATCAGGAGTGTGACGTAACCAACACCGTTTATACAGTGTCAATGGAGAAGGCCCCAAATTCGCCCGCTTAGAAAATGCCTCGGCACGCCTTCTGCCCTCCCCCCCCCCATTTGCAAAGGTCTGGTTACGCCACTGATTATCAGTGTATACTTGCATGTATAGCATGATTTTGTTAAGTTCTAAAGCCCAGTTGATTTTACCTGGTAAGGGAGCCAAATTGATGAGGTAACATTCAACAGCCTGGAATGGTAGCGTCATGAAATCACTCCTGATTTGCCTTAGGCCAAACCCTTCAAACCTGGCATAGCCACCATAGTCCAAAAACTTGATGTCACACTCCTCTGTTTCTTGGTTAACTTCAACTACTTGAGCTCGGTACCAGCCTTGCATCATGGGAGCCGCACAGATAACACCCACTGAAATAAGATTGGATTACATTTTAAACAGTTACATGTGTAGGCATTTGGGACAAGCTTGTTTTGAGAGGTCGCAAAGAGTCTGCAGCCTTTAATTCAAATATTTCATTTCGACAGTACATAAATAGATACATCAATCACATTTGTAAAATATGTCCAGCGGACTTTCTGGATATGAGAAATGATTCTTGTTTAAGGTGCCTGTTCTGATTTTAAGTTATGTTCAGTTCTCTATGTGATATTAGAGCCTAAGACTTGCCACGTCCACAACTAAGTTTTATGGGAAACAATCTCATGGTTTGATGATAGAAGAAATAATGCATACCACAACTCCCCTCAAGCTGTGGTGAAAGTCTCAGTTTATTATAACAAAACGAGAATATATAAAAAAAAAAAAAAAAGACGACACCCTTTTGACAACTAAAATAATACATCATGTGTAAATTGATGGAAATTTATTGGGCAAATATGATTTTTTCATAAAAAAAACTAGTTTTACACGTCTTTCGATGGGAAATAGGCATATAGAGGGTGCTATAGAATACAAATTATGGACCCCCCCTTGTTGTAGGCCTATGTGGCAAAGATTACCACAATGGAGTTTTCGATTTATGCAGACTCGTAATAGGATCTTGTATGTTTCGTACTATATCAGTTGTCAAAATGGTGTAGCCAATGCTTAAAATTTGCCTCTAAAAAACAAGGCGAACTCGTATTTACGCGATGCGTAAAATTTGTCCCCGTCGAATGTCTCGATCACTAACATGAGATAAATGCAACTACATACACCCACCCACCACCTCCCCAATACCCATGCAAAACCCCACCCCCTCCCCCAACACCCGCAAACACCATACCCCCCTCACAACACCCTGCAACACATACACATCCCAAAACCTGCAATGCCCATCCCAACAACATGCAATTGCCCCTCCAACAAACAGCAACCCCCACCCTCCCCACACCCTGCAACCAAAACATTCCCCCCAACACCCTGACAACACAACATCCCCCCAAAACCTGCACACCCCACCCCCTCCCCAAACATCCATCACACCTAACCCCTTACCCAACACCCTGCAAACACCCCACCCCCCTCAACACGCCGCAACACCCAACCCCCGCACACCACACCCCCTCCCCAAACATCCACCCTTCCCATGGCATGTAGTCTCATGTAGCGAATTAATTTTGCTTATCCGACGTACCGTTTCAGAGATACAGACAAAGTTATGCATATGTAATTAGATGATTTGCATACATACGCCGGATATATCACATAAACTTTCATATTTCAAAAAGATGTGCCCCATAATATTCTTTCATCCAGCAATTTTGCGTATCCGATGTACCGTTTAAAAAATATAGCAATTATGCTGATTTTTGCATATTAATTAGCTCATTTGCATACTCAACTTGCCCGAAATACGCCCAAAATCTAATCAGGTTGAGAACTCTTCAGCCCACTTCCTTCCACCAAGTTATATCATCATACGCTTTACAGAACTCCAGAAAACTTGTACAAAGGCCTTGCAGGAAAATTTTCATAAATTATGCAAATTAGATACCTAATTAGCATATTTTACGCCCAAAACCTAATCGGGTCAAGAACTCATCAAGCCGCTTCTTTCCACCAAGTTGCATCATTGTCGCCCTTACGGAACTCCAGATAAATCGTGTACAACATGGGTTAACATTTTTATAACGGACGGACGGGCGAACGGACGCTGCTCATTTCATAGTCCCCGTTCGGAACTCGTTCGGCAGGGACAATAAAACAGCTGTGCCCTATTGATTACTGTGCTAATAATATATATGGTTAACCACAAAAGTGGTAGTTATTGGGTTTTCTTTGGAACCAATACACTTGGAGGCTGATATTTCTGGACAACAATAAGAAAAAAAATCTCTCATATGGCCTAAAAACTGAAACAACAGTTGTCAACTTTAGGTAAACTGTCCCAAAGAGAAATCCATTAAATACACATCACTGCCCATAAGAAACATGTACAGTGTATTGCAAACATTGACTTCACCATGGGCAATAAGCTCATTTGGCCCCTCCTTGATCTTTGACCTTTAATACCTTTACACACTTGCACCTTCCTCCCTGAAGGATTATGATCACCAATTTTCTTTATGACAAAGGTCGGAATTTGCAGGACTTTAACATAAAGGTTAACATTTAACCCCCAGAACATGCCATATCTCTCTCTTGAATTGGGAGTTGGCATGTTGAAATGACAAAAGTGTTTATTTTATATACTCTACTTGTGCTCACAATGAATTTTAAACTCATTTCATGGTGTACCTCACAAATTTTTACCAGATTTACAATGAATCTCACCTTCAATAGGTCTTGGTAGTTGTGGTACTGAATCTGCTTGTTGCGTGTATACCTGGGCCATACACGTGTCTAATCCCTGCAACGCCATAAATGTTGGATGAGTTGGCTGTTGTACAAACACATGAGCAGCCGACACTACGCTGGATACGTACACATCGTTGATTATTTCCTCTGGCAGTGGCAGCTATTAGTGTATCAAATAGAAGAGTAGTAAAAATATTTTGATGTTAAAATTAGGCTTGTCAATGTGTCATGGAAATCTGTGACAAGACCGCCAAGCTTTCAGCAATATGTCACAGGTAGTGATTTTACTAAATATGTACCTGAAGGAAGTGGCAAACTGACCGTACCAATCGTCCCAATCAGAGTCTGGACAACCCAATAAAAAATCAGCGATTTGGGGGGGGGATCACCAAATTTGGGCCAAAATTTGTTAACTCCCCTCCACCCAAAAAAATTTCTTTTTCACCCAGAAAAAAAAAGTCTGGTGATGCCACTGCTAATCTTTTGATCTGCTCTAGAGGAAATTTGTAATTTTGTATTTTCTGTCCATAAATGGAAAGAAATAACACAGTGGCCTTAGGGGCAGCGTGATACACTAATTTGCTCATATCATGAAAACACAATATCAGATTCATCTGAAATTTTGGAAATAACCTTTCCTTTATGATATCTAGTGATCGTAAATAAAAATAAATGTGCTAGGGTCATGAAATGTACTTTAAATACCAATTCTTTGAAAAGTCATGGAGTACTAAAAAATGTCAAATCTCAAGTGCAGCTTAGGGTAAGTTAAAGCAAGCTTTCTCTTCTGCTGTACGATGATGCCATACACTTGATACAACTATACCGTTTCAGGTAGCACATGACGTCACTTTAAGTCAACACATGGGGTAACTGGCGCAACTACCAAATTTTGCATTGACGTCACTGCTCAGAAGTACAGAAATGAAGTACAGATTAGTCTAATCTAGGCCAACTATGCTTTGTGGGTACTTGCTATACAGTCCTAGACTAGAATATAGGAAAGGGTGTTGTGACTGTTAAGTGAAAAATTCATTACCCCCTATTTGCTCCATGGAATTTGTAAAATATCATATTGTTGGGTGCCCATGTTTTCATAAGGGACCCAAAGTATACTTTATTTTTCCATATGATAATGTATTGACAAACAGGGGTTACTTGTAGTATGAATACAGTACAAATCATTACGGCTGGTTGAAATAACTTGCGTATGCATACTGACTTACCTGTGACATTTCAGGTAAAGGCATTGACTCAAGGACCGGCGGTTTGTACTGTTTGGTGACATCCACACTGGAGAAACGATCTTTAATAAATGACAAAGCAGCATCAATCTCGCTCTGTAGTCCTATGAAAAGGAAATGAATAGATATCACTTTCAAAATCTATAACCTCCAATCGCATTAAAGATGGATTGCGTGCACCCAATGACAGACCATGTGTAGTAGGGGCTTGTACCCTCCTATAATATTGTCCAGGTTTCAGCTGGCTTCAAAAGCTCCTCTAGAAAATAATGTTTGACACTTTTATACTTTTCCCTACTGAATGACAGACCCAGGAAAGCATCCCCGGGAGCTTGAATAACATGTTTAGTAGGGACTTGTGCCCTCCTACAATACGTCCAGGTTTGGCTTCAATAGCTCCTCTAGAAAAAAGATATGGCAAAATGTTGACTTTTTGGTGAAATGTTGATGGACGTTTCTGTGCAATGTTGACCTTTTTTATACATTTCCCCCACCCAGCACTCAAGGGCTCCTGCTTGAAGTTAAAAACAAAAATGTATAATTTGTTTCAAATCAAACCCCTATGCTTTAGAAGCAAGTGTGAAACCGACAGATGTGTTATTCCAGCAGTGGAGGACATTAAGAATGTCTGCAGCTGACTGCATGGCGAGTTGTAATTGTTTGCCATTGTCTGTGCTTTCCTACATCATTCTAATCTACTGATGTACCCTGATCTCTGCTTGTAAACATGTAATTAATATTAAATTCCTCGCTCTGTGGGCAAGCCCAAAACTGATTGTTTTCCACAAGGTAACAAAAGTACTGAGGTGCACCAGACACTCTGTTTAATAAGTACTGAGGTGCACTAGACACTCTGTTTAATAAGTGCATTCATTGGTCTGAAACCCACTCATACTGAAAAATAATTTGAACGTTTCCTCTAACCTTCCCCTGCTACATAACTAGCAATGATTCAAACCTTGTATCACCAGGCAGAATCAGTTATCAGCAACCCTGCTAAGATTGAAGAGGAAAAAATTTACATCAATAAGTATGTGCGGGTATTGCAAATGGGCTTTCAATAGAGTGTCGAGGCCAAAGAAGGATATTGTATAAGATTCCAAAGACAGTAATAAGAGTAAATGGATAGTTGTACTCCCCACATCAAAGAAATATTGGAAGGCTTAAAATGCACCTTCAGCACCTATGGCACTTGGGATGTTTCAGACCAACACACAAACAGACTGTTTCTAGTTGCACCTATAGATAAGAATAAGACAGGACATTGCTGACCTGGTGTATCAAGTCCCATGCCAGGGACAGACTAGCCAGGGTCAGTGTGATGTCACACTTGGTAATGTACCAACATCTTACCTTCAATAATTACCAGATGCAGCTCTTCTAGATACGGATGTTCTTTCAGTAGTACACTGGCCTTGGTTTTCTCTTTCAATTGACGAATATTCCTTCCCTGTGGGACACAAACCATGTTTGATTAACCACTACTACCACCTATGATACAATCTGTCTGATTGGCTCATTACAGGACATAACATGAGATGACCATATGAGTAACTAATCAAAGAAGTGCTTATCTCTGTGTAAACTATAGCAGCATTCTTACAGTATCTCTGATTTGCTCATTACATGATATTACTATCCAAGTAACCAATCCAAATAGTGCTAAGATGTAGATAGGCAGGTAGTGCCCAGAGGGACAAGCAGTACTTTGGCCTAACTGAAACCAATTGGTAAAAATTGGACTGAATACACTGGTTCTTCTAATTTCATTCACATATTTCCAAGGATCTAGATTCCTTAAAACTAAGTACAATTGGTTTACAAAAATGTCAGAGTTTCCTCAGTGATTTCTGCTCTGCAGAAAATAACTTGCCTCCAAAAGCCTCTGGTATACAACCCCCCAGGTTGGAACAAATGCTAATTTTCTGGAATTTAATTTTTTTCATTGCCAATCTCCATAGGAATTGCTGTAAATCATCCACACACTGCAACAGCAGTCCACAAGTGCAAATATGTTTTTGTGTTAAGTGCAAATTCTGATCGTAATTGCTTCTAGAAACATATTATAATCCAAGTTTTGCTTGTTTTCTTGCTTGCACCCACCAATTTTCTACAAGGTACATGTATGAATTTTCCTGGGAAGGAGGTTTACCAGATTCGCTACTTTTACCAGGCCTGGATAAGCCTGTAATTTTAAGAAAGACTGAATTTGATGCATATTTTGTTGTCTCTTAAAGATTTTGCTTCATCCGACTGAATTTGTCTAGCTCTTACCTTTGCCAATGAGCTTGCCACAGACCTTGAAGGAATTCCAGCTGAAGATTTGAGTGGTTTCATCGGGGAGGCCTAGTGGACTGATTGCTAGTATTAGAGTCCACCATAACACCGACCACTGTCAAAAATGAAGAGCCATCGCTGTTAACCAGCTTCAGAACCCAAATCTGACCCTGCTACTGATCTATTGCAAGTAACAAAGAACCAATACAAATGGGCTCAGAAAACATTTCATTGGTTACTGGGAGTTCATAGGCATCCCCAGATCTCCCCACCTACTTGTTCACGGGGTATAAATTCATCATTTCCCACAAGCTGTATGTATGAACAACCATTCCATTGATACTCCCATACAGTGTACAACACTGGCATACATCAGCAGTGACTTTTTTGAAATAAACCAATCGGCAGACAACTATTATAACCGCTGATCCCCCGCTGCTCTTAGAATGCGATTGTAGATTTTGAGTTCAATAATACTGATAATTATTCTTTGGTGAATAACCAAACCTGGGAGGGTTTTGGGGATTGTTGGACCTATTTTAAACATTTGAGCATTTTACAATCTGTTTTGAGCCTACTTCGATTTGATGTCTTTCGTCAAAAAAACCAAAGGGATTATAGCTTGTTTGTATATTGAAATGTAGGCTAAAAAAGAAGTCCTTCCACACTGCAATATTACATGGATGATGACCCAATTTGATCCCCCTCCATACAAAACCCGGAAACCAAATACGCCCAAGGTTTGACAAACAGAAGAACTTAAACTCACTTTTGACCATTTGGTAGTTTGGCACAAAATAATCTGTTAAACGGGAACCCACAGATTTCTTAAACCCCTTGGCACTATCACCTCTATTTTCCCCTCATTACACAATGGAGGGGGTTAAAATCAAAGAGTCCCCTTAACTCATTCAACTTTCTCTTGCATATAAAGCACAGCAACTTGACCACATCTATGGTGAAGACCACAGAAGACTACTATGAGTTACTTTTGCAGTACGGTCTTCTCCGTTCTCAACCCTCCTATTTGTCCTATATTTCTTACCCAGTATTTGGCTACAGGTAGAGATGCTAACGGATGTGGTCAATCATTCCTTTCTCAGCAACCTCTACACTAGTAGCCCATTCAAAACCTGATGGGTGCTGACCATCTATCTGAAATGGACTCTCTGCCAAACCATTGGTCGTGTCCAGATGGATACTACCATTGAGAGTCTCTGATCAACTCCATTACCATATCCATTCTGCATTAACATTTGAGTTGAGTCCATGGATGCATCAAACTGCTTGAGAACGGGCTCTTCTACACTTGATGCATGTTGCTGGATTACTTAATAGCGGGGGCGCCGTGTTTCTGTAGTAGACAAACTTGAAGCTATTACACATGGGTCTTCAGTGATCAAATCTGGTCTTGTGTCGACGACTTGAGGAGCCAATTCTGTTGTTGGCATGATGCTACTTGGATGGCAAGCCTCAACTATCTTAGGAGGATCTGGGTGTGTTTTGCAACCGTTTCCTTATTGCAATTTTTGATTGGTTGATAAGTTATTAAAAGTGGACCCAACAGAGTGACCGGCCTTCGTTAGACATTCCTCCTCTTGTCCCACTTTGGGAGACATGTCTTTTATTTTTTCGACAATTAACTAGACTTTTGCTCGCGGCTCTCTTCTACAATCACCAGCAAGCTTCCTCCCTGGACACATTCTTTCCCCCTTTTTTTGCTGTGTTTATCTTCTGACACAAGTGCTTTTGCAGCAGCTGCCTTTTTCTGTTCTGCTCGTCTTCCGCTTCGACGTTTGTAGAGGAATCCGGCCAATCCCAGCCACAACTGCCTGCTACTGTAACCACAGGCAACAACCTTCGTTTATTTTAGAGCTGTGGCCATGACCAACTCTTAGCTCGACTAAGAATTCTTGAGTCCCTCACGCTTATGGATTTGATAATAAAATCTAGTGATATATTTTGGCACATTGAATTTTGAATATGAAAATCTTGCAGTCTTTGTATTCCAACTAGTAGAAATCTGGTTTCTGCAACTCAAGTCCTATTTAACAGTT
The DNA here is from genome assembly GCA_023653785.1 of Ophioderma brevispina. Lineage (NCBI taxonomy): Eukaryota > Metazoa > Echinodermata > Ophiuroidea > Amphilepidida > Ophiodermatidae > Ophioderma > Ophioderma brevispina. The sequence continues at coordinate 63,978 of JAMKCH010029339.1, forward strand.
TATACGTAGGTTATATGCGCTCGTAGAAAATAGTGAAATGACAAGTAGATGGCAGGTATACTCAGTATTGTAAGTTTCTTCCTGAGACGATGCGATGGTTTTCCTGGTCGTTAGGATGGTCCTTCCACAACAATTGGAACAGCCATAAAAGTCTCCTCCGTGAAACAACAAGAAAAATTTTAAGTTGACTAGATTTTTGTGTAAAATGATTAAAAATTTGGCATAAAAGAAAAAAAACTCCCACTCAAAGGGTTTTGATAGGGTAGTTTCATGGTGTCGGATCATCAACAAGATAAACTAGAGGGTATTTTGAAAACCAATTACATGATGCATTACAAGTGTGTCTATAACTGTCGTCTGTACTAAGTACTTTGCATATGTGATGTAGGAATAACAAATTAACGAGGTGCGTAAGTAATATGGGGCCCCACAACGTGGTTTACATTGTATTTAAAATATGCAAATGAGCCATTATATCCATACCTGCCTAAAAGATACTGCACATGACTGCATTTTCTATCACCATGGCCTGTTAGAAGTTCATGTGTAATCGGTTTAGGTCCGTAGAGTTGGATAATTCTTTTTCTTCAAAATATGGGCAAATACTCATTAATATTCATAACCTGTCCCAAATTATACAACAGAACACATGACCTCATGTTCATGACTTTAAGGACACAAACCATTCAGATGATCATGAATAACATTCCTAAAGTATTAGTGATTTGTGGGCCAAATGCTATAGTCAGGGTTGTTAGGTGTTAGAAGAAGGGGTTCTGTGGGATATGACTAATTGAGGTTCCCAAAGTTGGTTTCATTATGGATAGACGTCAATACACCTCTGGGATTTAACATCCAATATGCTGCAATTGTATTTTCAGTTTTGTCGTTTTCAGTTCTCTAACCAAGCACAATATATGTAAAGAACAAACACAGATGTAAAAATAGCATTTCAAAGGAGCTTTAAATAACAAAACATTGACTTCACTTTTTGCAACAGGCTTTACAACCCCCCCCCCCCCGAAATGCATTATTACTCGCACTTAATTGTGATAGTGCTCACTTATGAATGTCAATGGGGAAATCCTGAAAATATTAAATGACTTCAATTCAGTTATATTGAAATCAGTTGCAATGTGAATATTGAAAGGGTGATAGCCTGTGATAAAAATGTGAAATTTGAACTATCTTCAAAATTGTGTGGTTTTGAGCACAAAGTGTTTTGTCTGTGCAGAGGCTTAATTTGCACGTAAAACAAGCTTCCAACAGGGAATAAGCAATAAAGGGAAGTGCTGTGACGTGAAGCTCTGATAAGTGCATCCAGAGAGAATTAGAAGTGGTGTCATCATTTTCGTGCAGCTATTTTGCATGCGTATCGTGCACGCTGACTTTGTATGCTTGTGATTACAGCCAAGATTTGCCGTGATGCGCATATTTAAGAGTGCATGAAAAGCAATCACATAACTCTTTACTTCTGGCTGGGGAGGGGGAATGCCCCAAATTTTCTCTCCCCCCCCCCCCCATATTTCTGCAAAACAATTCCAATTTGTGCAAATATTAGTGAATTTGGGACTACATTTGATAAAAATCTTAACTTTTTTAGTTTTGCTGCCCTCCCCCAATTTCATTTTTTCCCAAAAAAAATTCATTTTCCCCAGAAAAGGAAGTGTGGCACTGCCACTGGCCTACATGCTGCTTTTCCTTGTTCAATAGCTAAAGGGCTCAGCATACTGATACCCATGTAGCACCCTTTCAAATTCTGCAGGAAACAACTTTTTATTTATGGCCAAACACTACCCAAAAACCCTAAAAGACCAAAAATAAAGATTTGTCACATGTAAAACTTTGAAAAAGAGGGGTACATTATGGAACTCTTACACAGATTTGTAGAGGGGTAAATTTTGCTCCAAAATTCTAAATATGTTAGTGAACATTCTATTTTGTTCAAATTCATTTTAAATTACTAATAGGGTGTTTCTGTAAATTAGGGTACCTATAGATTTTTGGTATCCCATTTAATATGACATTTTATTTATTTAACAATGAAGATATGTATTCAAACTTATAAATTCCGTTCGAAATTGCAGCATTTGCATCTAATTTTCAGATTACTATGAAACATTGAACTCATTACTTTTAAATTAATTACCGTTTAAAATCTGAACTAAATAATTTTTTAAGAACCATTCATTCATCATTATTATGGTTTTTTGTCTGAGAAATACATTTTACAAGTAATCCCAATTTATTTTTTGCAACTTTAAGATTTTCTGGTAGCTGCACCCCAAGTTCCTGCCCTTTTCTATGCCTTGAATTGATTTAATCTGAAGTTCATTGTGCCATGTATAACCCTTTCAATACAAAAATTCTGTGCTGTGGTTGTGTATGCCCTAGAGCAAATTTGAACGTGTAGTTGTGGAGCGATACTTTATGCACACGCATCCATGCTTGTTATTCAAATTAACATTAGAATGATTTGTGCAGGCCTGCACATCCTGTAATGACCTATGGATGATGAGCTTGGCTAAGTGACAAACATTAAATGTCACACAAGTCTTCCTCAACATATTACTCACAATATCATTACACATACATGTATTGAAACTTGGTTTAGCTACGGGCTAAACTATGAATTTGAGCACACATAATTTCCTAAGGTACCGGTACTGATTTAGTCCAATGATGTCATTTTTAAGTCTGATAATGTATTTTTGTGAAGTTTAAACAAATACAATAACATTTTTGGGGAAATCTTAATTTATATTATGAGTTATGGAACCTAATTTGAAAAGGAAAAATATTAAACATTACATTGTTTTAATTGCTAATATTAAGGGTTAACATTTTGACCAGCCAAAGGTCACATGAGGTCACCAACATGTCACCCCACCCCACCCTTCCACCAAGTTACATCATCATAGCCCTTACGGAACTCATACGGCATGCAATATATTAAGGGTTAAAACATTTTGACCACAGACACACAGACATACGACTAGAGTTATGTGCCTTCTGCAAATCTTGCAGACGACACAAAAATGGTAAAATGCAGGAATATCCAGTAGAACTGATTTATTTCAAATTGCCCCTAAATTTGACAATTTCAGTCTTTTCATATTCATATTTTTATATCAAACATAAATGGTATATTAAAGTTGCTTGTTCCAATTTATGTCTATTGTGTTCCCTACTTGATATGAGTCTGGCACTTGCACATATGCCCCATCAAGTACCATGGTAGAAGCAATAATTTAGCAAAGCCCTATTCAATGCTGTGCTAATATTGATGGTTAACATTAAAATGGCTTTTTTTTATATCTTAGGAATGAAATGAAATTGGGGGGTCCCAAAGCATAATGAGTCTCAAATATTGATTTTGAGATACAGCCAAAGGAGAAAATGTCTTGTTTCCTATTGTTTTTGCCACCCTTGAACCGATTATATCTTTGCAAATAATTGGTAAATTTCAATTGGGGTTTCAACAAAATGTAGCTTTTTAAATGGTGCATATACTATAGTTACATGGAAAAGTAAAAATCGAATCAGACCAACTTCAGACTCATTTTGCTTGATCACATCACATATTGTCAAATGACAAAAATGCAGTTTATTATTGATAAAATGTTGGTAGTTTCTTATTCACTGTTATTCAGGTGTCTAATGCATTTGGGAGTCACAAAATTAAACACACAAAGTCAAATCTCTCCCCACCCCCCCTTTAGTCTGAGAGCACCATACATTAGTCTAAATACACACATTTCCTTTCAATATATGGTGAGCTTCACGGGGTGTCTCTAAGATAATACCCTGGAAAATGTGCTTTTCAGGCCATGTTTAGCTTCATCATCATCATTCGGCTGCAGAGTAGGCAACCGGAAGTTCCCATCAGCCACGGTGGTCAATTTCCATTTTTGAAAGTTGACTTTTACCTAGCATGTTGTCCAAGTCCCCAAGGAGACACTGGACTTATATGATATCTTCCGAGTGCTAATTCTTGCATGATTGTCAAATTTACTTGTCGCATGCTGACCGTTTAAGGGGTTTGACGTGTGATCTGTTTACGCGCAAGCTGTGTTAAGTTTTGAGCATTCAATTTAGGACCTACTGTAGGCGGCAAAAGAAAGACTTTGCATTTTGAGGTGCGAAAGTTCCACTCGCAGATACCATGGATCTCTGCAGTACGTTTTGTTTGCGTTTATTCGCGCAAATTAAAGCAATATTAGCATATTTTTTTGAAGAGCGCCCCCAATTTTTCAAAAATTTGGAGATTTTTACACGGCTGCATTGGTAACTGGCTAGTAAACTATACCTGTGAATGGTTAAGCTCGAAAATGTCTCTGTGTCACAAACGAAGGAATTTTGTACTAGAATAATTATTATCGGGGATCCCCGATAATAATTCAACGGCCGCTGGAAACGGCCTTGCAATGTGAAATAGGCGGGAAATAGCGCCATGTACGTTTCTACGCTCATCCATTAGTTGTTTTAATAGTTCAGGCAAGTCAAGTTAGAGGGTTTTTCCTCGAGGTGGCACTATTTCATCATGGACGGACATAAACGTAGCATTTCCAGCTCTGCCGTTAAGTCCAACCTGGGATCCCAATTTTAATTACAAAATCGCTTATTTTTGGATAAATACGCATTTTTTAGCATTCTCGTTCGCAGGTATAGTTTCCTAGACAATTACCAACGTAACTGTGCAAAAATATCAAATTTTGAAAATTGGGGGCGCTCTTCAAAAAATGTGCTAATATTGGTTTAAGACAAAAGAAATCGCGTTAATCGCGAGTCCTCTACGCCCGCTTTCAGGCGCGCATCCTCTACGCACGCGTTCACTACCTTGCTGCGTACCGAATATGCCGCGAACTTTTCTTGCGGCCCAACGAGGAGCCCAAATTGTTAAAATGACTAAAATTTGAGTTGTTTTAGGCATTTAATGGAAAAAGTAAGTCGGTGACCCCCATTTTTTATTTCAAAATTTTTTAGAACGACATCGGGACCTCAACATATAATTAGAAATTACAAATTTTATCGAGAGATTTTTATTTTGTAGGCGATCCAATCGTCAAATTTGGACTTTTCCCATAGACTTGCATGGTTTAAAAAGTGACTTCATACCTTTTTGTTTGGGCTATAGTTAAAAAACAAAGTCGGTGACCCCCATTTTTTATTTCAGATTCTTAATTAGCACCGTTGTAATACCATATTTGTGAATTCAGGAAAATGTTTTCGAGTAGTTCACTAACACGTCAAACCCCTTAACTTTAAACCTAGATGCTTTGCCGGCAATCCGGCCTGCAAGTGCCATGACTAGAATTATTCAAATGAACCGATAGGCTCATCTCAACCAACAAAATCAAATAGTGGGGAGGGGGGTACCCCCTGCTCCCCCCTCCCGACAGCAATTGCACTCACTCCATATCGAGAATGAAATACTCTTGAACCCGGGATTTCACTCTTTGAAGGAATATTCTTAAACAGCTGTGAAAATGTAAGCAATTTCATTGGCTGATGTCTGGGTTCAATTCGTTTAATTGAACCCAGGTAATACGCGCTGCGTATTGAAGTTATTTTTAGGTTGAAGCGCTCGCGTCATACCGCGTTTTGCTACTTTCACACGCGCCTGCCAACGTTGTGTCTCGTTGCGTATGATAGTTGTGTTCAACGGGTTGTTCGATTGTTTTCACTGGGTGATGGCAGTCCTTTCTTGTTGTATTTAAGCTGTAAAGTATCGCGAAATTGGGTTAAAGATGACCTTAAATGATTGCTGTTTAAGAATGAGAATAAAGGTATGATTTTGGGAACCGGTACTCTCTTTACGACGAATTGAACCCGGCGACACCATTATTTTTGCGTGGAAGAACTCGGCCTCCGGCCTCGTTCTTCCACTTAAAATAATAATAAAATAATGGTAACGGCGACACCATTATTTTTGCGTGGAAGAACTCGGCATCCGGCCTCGTTCTTCCACTTAAAATAATGGTATCGCCTTGGGTTCAATTCGTCGTAAAGAGAGTACCGGTTCCCAAAATCATACCTTTATTCTCTAAATCTAAGAGTGAAGTCAGTCTTCAATGTTCTGTTCTCACTCAGTAACAATGGGTTAAGGTTTTCAGATTTGAAATTTCACTCTAATACTACTCCAAGAGTGAAATACTCTTGAGAAAAAATGTGAGTGAAATTGCTGACTCTGGCTATGCCACAGTGCATACTCTCTAACAGGCTCGTCATCAGGCAAGTGAGTATATGGCCTAAACATTTCAGTTGATGAGTCTTGGCTCTCTCCACAAGGTGTGTATTCCTTGTCAGATTGTTGGTTGAGCATAATATGGTAGCAGGATGTGCCAAATGATTTGATTTTCCTTGTCTTGAGATTATCCATGACTTACAGCCATATAAGGCATAAAAAATGTTTGTTTGGCGTAACAGAGAAAAAATATCAGGGTCGGTCGGTCAGATTTTTTTATTTTTAAATTTTTTTTTAAGATCTTCTCAATGTTTTACTCTAAAATGAATACAAGATGCTACTATTTAAAGTTTTTTTCAATGACATAGCAAAGATCTTTTATTTTACTTGTTGTAGTTGCTTTGTCTTGTTTTGTTATTTTTTTGTCTTTGTGTTGGTAAAAATTTTTTTTTTTTAAATTGTGGATGAAAATAATGGGTCGGTCGGCAGAATATTTTTTTTATTTTGTGCTAATTGCATAAAAACTTTTTGAGTCGGCAGGTTTTTTTAGGAGTTGGTCGGGTTACGCCAAACAATTTTTTTTATGCCTAACAAAACTCTGACGCAGTCAAACTCTGTCAAAGGCCTTCTTGAATCAATGAAGATGATGTGGCTGATAAGGGTAGTTGGTATTCTTTAAAGTCTTAAAGGTGCGTGTTCCGATCGTCTTTGGGACCCCCCTGATTTACCCGGAAATAGTATTGATTTTATTATCAGATTTTCTCATTGTCGTCCTGAAATTTGAGCCCTCAAATCCATTTCATTCCCAAGATATATACAAAAAACTGCCGTTTTGGTGGTTAACCATCAATATTAGCGCAGTATTGAATAGGGCTTTGCAACATGCATTATTGCATCTACCATCAAAACCGCAAGTTTGTTTCCCACGGTACTTGATGGGGTGTATGTGCAAGTGCCAGGCTCTCGCATCAAGTAGAGAACACAATACACATAAATCGGAACAAGCACCTTTAATTCCATAACTCTTCTAATCAGGATATGTATTTGCTGTGCACGTACAGGTGTGTCCTGGTCTGAAACCAGCCTGGTTGCTTCTCAGCAATGGGTCTATGTATGGCCGGATTTGGGTTATAACTCTTACTGTAGACTTTGGCAGCTATGGACATCAGTGATATGCCTCGATAGTTGGTCATCTGAGAAAGGTAGGTCACCTTTCTTTGGCAATGGAATCTATAATGATGTTGGTGGTCAATTGACGTAGTGGAGACAGTGTGGAATAGACTTCTGAACAGAAGGCATTGATGGCATCAAGTATTCTATCACCACCTCCCTGAAGAGCCTCGGCTGTACAATCCAAAGCTGCTGCTTGGTTGCTGCTATTGCTTTGGCAATCTTCATGAGTAGCAAGGGGAGGGGGGTCAACACAAATGGTTAGTATCGGTGGTCTGTCTGTCTGTGTGTCTGACCGTGTCTAATTTCTCGGAGACCTAGGGTCTCATGTTCCTGAAACTTGGTGGGTGGGTACCCTTGACTGTCCTAACACTGAGTTTGTATTGATTAGTGGATCATAGGTCATCAGGAGTCATTCAAGGTCAAAGGAGGTCAAATGGGGTAAACGGTGGTGTATGGACATGAAACTTGGAGGGTAGGGAATTTTAAAGGTCACAACAAGGTCATCAGGGGTCATTCAAGCCAGGTGATCGCGCAAGCCAGGTGACCGTGAAACCCGGGGACCACCTAGTAAGCAATAATTACTGCAAGGAGAACACAATGCAAGGTAATTATTTTAGCAATCAGAAGTACATTTCAATTTTGTGTACACCGAGTGTGCGACTCTTAAAGGTGCATTTCATGATTCCAGTACTGCTGTTTTTATTCATAGTTCACTAGATATCCTTGAGAAAAGCTTATTCACAAAATTTGAGTTAATTCTGATCTTGCGGTTTTCAGAAATACAAAATAGCATACTTTTACAGATGTACTTGTAACCTTATTTGCACTTAAGATAGCTACACAGGCACAGATTACTACTTGGCTAACAGTGCAGATGATATAAAAATACAGCAAAGTAAACTTGAGTGATCTCCCTGGATAGATGGCAGTATGGAACATGACTTCAGATGACCTTTGACCTTGGTCCATGACCTTTGATATCATGCACATATGTTGGAACCCCTATTGCACCTTAATCCCAAGTCTACCCCCCATCGAATGTGAGTATTGACTCAATTGTTAGACTCACACGAACAGCAATACAAAACAATTGCACAAGCCTTTAAATTTTCAACATGTCCAATATTTTTGATGTTGAAAATCCAAGTCAGTGACCCCCATTTTTTATTTCAGATTAGTATCAGCATCGTTGTAACTACCATATTTGTGAATTCAGGAAAATTTTATCGAGTAATCACTAACATGTTCAACCCCGTAACTTAAAACCTAGATGCGTTGCCGGCAATCCGGCCGGCAAGTGCCATGACTAGAATTATTCAAATGGAAACACGATAGGTCATCTCAACCAAAAAAAATCAAATAGTGGGGAGGGGGGCACAATCAGGAAAAATTTTATCGAGTAGTGCCACGTAAACACGTCAAACACCTTAACTTGTAAACCCTAAGATGCTTGCCGGGGAAATTCGGGCCGCAACTGCCAGGGACTAGAATTATTCAAATGAACGAGGCTCATAAAAATCAAATAGTGGGGAGGGGGCACCCCCTGCCTCCCCCTCCCGACAGCAATGCACTCACTCCATATCGAGAATGAAATACTCTATCGATTTCACTCTTTGAAAGAACAAGGCGAACTTGTATTTACGCGAGGCGTAAATATGTCCCCGCCGAATTATCGCGGACCAACTAACATGAGATATAATGCTACTTAACACAACACCCACCCCCTCCCCAACACCTCGCAAAAAACCCCACCCCCCTCCTAACACCGCAACACCCATCCCCTCCCCCAAACAGCCCAAACTCCCCCAAACAAGCCCGCCAAACACCCCACCCATCCCCAACCACCCCACCTCCTCCCCAACACTCTGCAACACCCCACCCCCTTCTTAACAGCCCCAACCCCCGCAACACCCCAACCCCAGCAACACCCCACCAAAACCAGCCCCCACCCAATTCCCCGTAACACGCTTCCCTTCCCCAACACGCCTCTCCTCCCCTAACAAACCGCAACACCCTACCCCTCCTCAAAACCCGCAACAACCTACACAACCGCACCAACACCCACAACACAATACCCCCACAACTCAACAAACCCACAAACACCATACCCTGCCCTCCCCAACACCTGCAACACAAATCCCCTCACAAAATCCATCAACACCCCAAACCCCTCCCAAACATCCTGCAACACCCCGACCCCCTCCCCTATGGCATAGTAGTCTCCATGAGCGAAGGAATTTTGCATGTCCGATGTACCATTTCGGGATACAGCAATTATGCTATTTTTTTAATTAGCCATTTGCATACATAGGCCGCATATATCACATACTTTCATATATTACAAAATCCCCTATGGATAGTAGTCTCATGTCGTGAAGGAATTTGGCATATCCGACGTACTGTTCAGATTAAAGCAAATATGCCTATTTAATAGCTTCATTGGATACCTAGGCCACATTCACATACTTCATATTGCAAAAAAGATGTGTGCCCCAAGATTATTCTATCATGCAGCGCAGGAATTTTGAGTTCGGACGTTACCGTTAAAAAATCTAGTCATACGCTGATTTTTGCCAATTAAATAGCTCATTGCATACGCCAATTTAGCCCGAAATAAGCCCAAAAATCTAATAAGGTTGAGAACTTTCAGCCCCGCTCCTTCTTAACCAAGTACTCTATTATACGCCCTTCAGAACTCCAGGAAAACTGTGTACAGAAAGGCCTTGCAGGAGAATTTTCATTAAATTATGACAAATTAGATACGAATCAGACATATTTATGCCCAATAATATAACAGGTCAAGAATCATCACCCGCTTTTTCCACCCCCCCCCCCCAAGTTGCATCATGGCGCCCTTACGGAACTCCAGAGATATCACGTACAAAAGGGGTTTTATACATTTTTACCACAGACGGACGAACGGACGCGGCTCATTTATTAGTCTCCGTTCCGAACTCGTTAGGCGGGGACAATAATCTGGAGTGAAGTCAGTCTTCAATGTTCTGTTCTCACTCAGTAACAATGGCGTTAAGGTTTTACTCTTCCCAATTTGAAATTTTCCTCTAGAGTGAAATACTCTGAAGAAAAACGTGAAATTTGCTGCTCTGGCTACGCCAATGACAGTGCATACTCTACACAGGCTCGTCATCAGGCAAGGGAGTATGGGGCCCTAAAAATTTTCTTGACGAGTCTTGCTCCTCTCCACAAGGGTGTTCTTGTAAATTGTTGGTTAGCATAATATGGAGCACGGCATGTGCCAAATGATTTGATTCTAGTTTCTTGTTGACGGCAAGGGTCGGATTTTGGATGCCGGGTCAAAAATATGTCGTATTTTGTACTAAGTCAGTATTTGTAATACATAAATAGAATTTCGGACCGAATTTCCTTCTTTCAAAAGTCCTTGTTTTTTTCCAAATATCGCTTTCAGATTATTTTACACAAAGTTTTATAACAATTTTTGTTATTTATTTATTGCATCAAAAAAACCTTAAACTAGCCCATGAAAAATAGTATTAGGTGAATATTGAGCCACCCCATAAATGCATGCAAATGGATCAGATTGTACAGTACAACAATAGGTAAGTACTCAGGATAAGCAAATTGTACTTTAGGAACACAAGCCATTCATGATTCACTGCCTCATCAAAACATGTTTTACCAAACCGTCCCTACTTATGTTTTGTTTTGTGGCGCCCCCACAAAGTCATGGCTTTTTGTTTCTGACCTGTTAAGGTAATATACGAGTGGTTTTCTGTGTTCACAACCTATTTGAGGACCCGAATTTCCACACCAAATCTGCAGCCATGTGGCTGTAGTAGGGGATTGTATTTAGAGGGCAGGGTAAAAAATTAAATGATTTGAACTTTTTAAACTTGAACATTTGGGAAACGTGACTCGCGCCCCCCCCCAATAGTGTTATACACACGCCCGGGTACCACTGTATATAGAGATTCGAGTGGCGGAGTGCGTAGCACACAACGTACTTCCCGACCCCCTAGTATGCCCGCACGACAGTAACAGCCTAGTAACGTATTTGATTGCTATTTTCCGTTAATGTATTCTCAATTTTTACCATGTCAATGATAGTATAGCCAAATATTTACGAAGTGCAATGTGTATAAATATGTATAGGGATCGGGTCTGAGGTCAAAACAAAATTGAAGATCATGTTTTTGTTCAGTTGTTCAAATGTGATTGTGCATGCCCGATGCAGAATTCGTCTACCTCATGACCTGGTCATTTTGAACGCCTTATTTTTTTTTTGGTTAAACCAACTATCCATTGACTGGTAGGGAGAGATCATACAGGTGTTTAAAAAAAGCGAACCAACCAAGGCACTTACTTCCAATTTGTAAGTTTCTTTTTTTTTTTTTCAATCTTGTCACTGGACTGAGAGGACATTCCATGAGGACTGATATTGACATGCAATCATTAATCTTTTCAAGCAAAGTGAAATGCCTGGTTCATTGGTTGTGGTACATACACAAACTGTCCGAGTCGGTGTTCTATAGAGTACCCAACCCATGATCAGCAGAGAGAGAGCGAGTTAACTCAGACTTTTAGTTGCAGATTAGACTACAGCGTGGATACAGGAAATTTGTGCATTTTTTTGTCCGACAGATACTCTTGATAGTCCCTCCCTGGAAACAATTTTAAACATCACCAATGGCGGTTTCTCGACACTCCCCACACACAAAGGTACCTTTAGCGCTTCACACGGCCGTTCTCTCGCCCCAGATAGTTAAATCGCCCCCCCCGACCGGAAATATGAACCCTTTTAAGAAAAAATCACAGGCCGCGAGAGAATTGGTGACAGAAATAAGTGGTCTCAAACCACTGAGGCTGATGCCATACCAGTTGCAATTTGACGGTATTCAAAAATGTTGACTACATTGACCATACAACTATTGTAGTATTTTGACCTTAGAGACCACCCTACTTGATCTGAAATGACCTTCACAATTTTCGGGTTTTTTAGAATGTTGACAACATCCACAAAGTTTCATCATCTTACCACATGTTAAGTTATTGACCTCTTGAATAACCCCTCCACGACGCGAATGACCTTCAAAATTTTCGGCAATAAATGCTTACTCCACCCATCAGTTTTCATGACCATACTAGGCCCACTGTGTAGGATTTGACCTTGGTGACCCCACGCGACCTTGAAATGACCCCCATCAACATTTTGGCACTGAATGTTGGACCACACCCACCAAGATGTTCATTCAATCCGACCACATACTTAGTGATGATTTTTGGACCTTGGATGACCCTGCATGCCTTGAAACGACCTTCACATTTTTCGGCACTAATTTGACCAAACCCGACCAAAGTTCTCAGCATCTGCCACAATTGCCCAAGGCGTATAAGCAATTTAATCCCATTTTTGACCCAAATTTGGACTATTGTGACCTTTGACCAATGCACAGACCCATCTGCCGAAACTCATCCGACGCCCTATCTTGAAGACACATCTTGGTGAGAAGATGGACACCCATACTTGCTAGATAAAAAAGATTTAAGTTGCTTAAAGGTTTGTAGCAATTTTAAACACTTATTTTTGACCAATTTGACCTTCGACCCATGACCCACTTCAGATCCAGGGCCAACGAGTACTTGAAATTACATCTATGTGGCAACAAAGAGGACACCCACGCTTGCCTAGATCCAAAGATATCGCGTGGGGACACACACACACACGCCACGGACGAAGAGCATTTCTATAATCCCCCTTCGCCAACAGAAGTGGCGGGGGACCAAAAAATAGCAATTTTGAATTACATTTTTTAGTTGATTCTTCTTTTTTTTCAAAAGTCAAATTGTCGCCAAATTTAGGATACCAGTTTGTGCAAATAGATATAGGCATATTAGAGCAATGCGTTTCTTTTTTGCCATGGTTTTTCATTTGTGGGAATCTTCGGCCGAGCTGTCAAACTTGTGCCCATTGAGGAAACCTATCTCGGGGGGGGGTTAGGGCCGGGGGGGGGGGGGTGGGGGTGGGGGAGGATGATGTGGAAATCATGATTTTTTTGTGGTCATCATCAAATTATCAAATTGTAAGCTGAATGTGTGCCTCTGTCTGCAATTTCGTCAGCAATAGAGTTTTTTTGTACATAGTCTCTGGAAATCAAAAAGTACGGCAAAACTCACAAAAATCAAATAACTTAGCTTTAGATGACATTTTATTTAAATTAGTGTACACATCCAAAAAATGGTATGAAAAACACATTTACCCAGGTATGAGGAAAGTATTGCCTTTTTTTGCTATTTGAAACCACTCAAAACATATGTTTACATGTATGTCCAATCGAAAGTCGATAATGAATATTGACCACAAAATACTGAATAATGACAAGAATTCTTGCTAGTTGCAAATTTTAAAAATCTCCAACAGTAGAAACTAAACTCAAGTGTGCAGGGCCTGTATCCAGTGACTACAGCCATAATAAGGCATTAAAAAAAAATTTTGTTGTTTAGCGTAACAAAGGAAAAATATCAGTTAAATATATTAATAACATTTTTAAAAAAAAATTTTATCATAAAAGATCTTCTCAACCTCGTTTTAACTCCAAAATGAATACAAGATGCTTCTTTATTTAAAGCTTTTTTTCAATGACATGCAAAGATAGTTATTTTCCTTGTTGTAGTCGCTTTGTTGTCTTGTTTTGTGTTTTTTCGTCTTTGTTTGGTAAAAAAAAAAAAAAAAAAAATTAAAGTGTGGATGAAATATAATGGGTCGGGTCGGCAGAATATTGTGTTTTTATTTTGTGGACATGTAAGTGCATAAAAATTTTTTAGTCGGCAGGTTTTTTTAGGAGTTGGTCGGGTTACGCCAATGGAAAACAATTTGTTTATGCCTAACAAAACTTGATGCAGTCAAACCGTTCAAAGGCCTTTGAATCAATGACGAGATGATGTGTGACATGTTAAGGGTACGTTGGTATTCTTCTTAAAGTCTTAATTAATTCAATAATCTTCTCAATCAGGATATGTACTTGGCCGTGCCGCTACAGCGGTGTCTAGGCCTGTCTGATTATTCAACCGCCTGGTTGCTTCCGCAATGTTTTGGTTTGCTCTGTATACTACCCAACACCCCTAAAAAGGGGCACAAAATGGTAGGGATGGTGACGTTCAATATGAGAATTAATGGTTGGTTGCTTTAGTTCTTGGTTTCTTGTGTTATGTGTTTCTTGGCTTCCGTTTTGAATTTCTGCTTATCCTCTATGTTGGTGATGTAGTTTGGTAGTGAGTTCCAGTCTACCAATGTCCTTGGTATAAAATTGAGTACTTGAGACAGTTTTTATCGTTGATTGGTAAATGATGTGATGGTCTATGTGTGGACGGATTTTTAGGTAAAAACTCTTACTGTAGACTTTGGCAGCTGTGGACATCAGTGAGATGCCTCAAATATTTGGTCATTTGAGAAAGGTCCACCTTTCCCTTGGCCAAGGAATTAATGATGGTGGTCCATTTTATGTGTGGACACAGTAGTGCTTTTACAATGACTGGTGACGACAACTTTTGCCGATCGATCGCTATCTGTCACTTAAAAACAGTCACCAAATTCATTTAATAATTAGCAAAACTCTTACAACAATCGCTGTTGTGCTTCCTCAAATAAAAGCACACCATTGGTCGCATAAATGCACTTTACGTAAGAGTCTATCCGCCATGTTGAATTCCTTACTCAGTCCGTTCCAATTTCATGAACGGAAAAACTCACAATTTCTAACAACGGCGATCGATTGCCAAAAGTAGATCGATCACCGGCTCAATGTGAAAAGTCTTAGTGTTGGAATAGACCTCGAAAGTGAAGGCATTTGGGGACATCAAGCAATTTGTCCGGTAGGGATGTGCGGCCACGATTCCGAACTTGGGGGCTGGGAAAGGATTTTGTCTCCGAAAGTAGGGGCTTAAGTAACTGAAATTTTGAAAAAATTTGCAGGCTTGGAGCTGAAATTTTGCTAAAATGCAGCTTCTGAGGTCCCCAAAATTTTCTGACCAAAGGGGACCTTTAAAGCACACTATCAGTGATTTGAAAAATTTGAAATTTGGCCCCAGATGAATAGTCTCAAGTGAAGGATAAGTCTTGTAGAATTCTCTAAGTTACCTTTCCAGCTGTAGAATTGACAGAAAAGGAAGAAAGAAGAAAACGGCAGTGTTCCAAGAACGATTATCCATTCAAGTACGTGTTGTAGTAAGTGTCCGTTCGGACAGTAAGGACTAAAATCTCCGATTCTGTCCTATTAGGTTGCTTTGGTCTTATCATTGCAGGGTATGTTAGATACCTGTACTTGTTGCATCATGCCAAAAATCTGTTTTTGCTGATTTTTCGATATTGCTGATTAGGCAAATCAATGATAGGTCTTTAAGAAACTGAGTTAGGCTTCAACTGGGGGTATTGGGAACGGTTGGAGAGACGCGAAAGGAAGTTCTTAAAGGTGCCGCACATACCTGACCTCGTTCCAATGTCAGTGGCCCCCAGGGCCATTTGATCACCACCTCACTGAAAAGCTCGGGGCTTGTAATGGCTCAATCTCAGCTAATGCTCGTTGCATGGTTTCATGGCTGCCCATTGGGGGGGGTCAAACACAAATGGAAAAAGTAATTTGTCTAATAATACAGGTGGGCTGTCTGTCTGTGTGTCTGACCGCATATATTTTCTCAGAGACGAGGGTCGCAATGCATTATGTCCTGAACTTGGTGGGGGGTGCCTTGACTGTGCTAACACTGAGTTTGTATTGGTTAGTGGGGTCACGGTCATCAGGGGTAATCAAGGTCAAAGGAGTCAAATGGGGGTAAACGGTGGTGTATGAGGCATGAAACTTGGGAGGGTGTGGGGAATTTGAAAGGTCACAACAGGTCATCAGGGGTCGTTCAAGCCAGGGTGATCGTGAAAGCCAGTGACGTGAACCCGGGACAACCTAAGTAAGCAATGTACGTACGGTCTGAATAATAAGAGATGAATAACAATGTCATAACCTATGGGTGCTAGTGCAGAAACAAGTGATATCAATCATTTCTTTTTTTGTGTTTTGAGTAGTTGTTACACTTCAAAACAGGATTTCTGTCATTCCGTTACCAAAAAATACCATATTCTAAATTATTTCAAAAGTTGTGGGTAGGAATGTAAACAAAGTTCATATTCAAAATATGAATAGGTACCAGTAGTCTCAACAATAATGAGCATTTTTTTTCACGAGATCCCTTTTGTTAATTAATTACACGTAATTAAAGTGTGTACTTCCGTTACCAAATCGGTAACGGAATGACAACTAATCGGAACGGGTGAAAAAAAAGTTTCTTACAGACCACACAATGAGGCTTCAGATCGCTTAAAACAAGTAAAAAACAATATCCCAACCAATATTTTACCTACTTTTTCAAAAAATATCAACTTGCCAGAGCAGGAATTCAGCAACCTTAGCTTAAATTGCTGTATTCAAACAGTCGGTATGCCTAAATAATAAAATAGTAAAACATTGTGTTTTCTCAAATAATGTTAAAGACCTGGTGTAACCAAGCATCAACGTAAAAAATTGTACCACCCATCTTGGTGGGAGATTTAGCCTCCTGAATTTAGGCCACCTCAAGAAATTTGACACGTTTTATGGGAGGACATTCTGTGATTCCGTTACCGTCATTCCGTTACCAAATGCTTGTATGCTAATGGTCCGTATTTTTAATTAACTAAATGTTTTTTTTCAAAACTTGTGTTTTATTTAAGATAAGACTCTAAGGAGGACATGTTTACATTAAAATAAATTGCTCATAAAAAATTCACAGAGTGAGTTTTCTGCAAAATGTAGGTGAGGTGTAAAACCCATGTCCATTTTCCGTCATTCGTTACCAGCATCATAATAGGCATATTTCCGAAAACAAAAATATTTTTGAAACAAAACTAAAGTGCACATGGGAGGTATGGGGTAACTGGCATTAGTTTAGTTGTATTTTTTGCTCTCACCGATTTCAAATGTGTGTAATTAAAACACATCTGAAAGTTGCAAAATTTAGTCCAAACGTCATTCCGTTACCATGGAATGCCCAATAATACTGCGCGGGGAGGAACACAATGCAAGGTAATTTTAGCACTCAGAAGTACATTTCAATTTTGTGTACACGAGGTGGGCGGACTCTTAAGAGTTGCAGTTCATGAGTTACTGTGTTGTTATTCATTAGTTCAATAGTATCCTTGGGAAAGGCATTGTCACAAATTTGATAGTTTATTACGATCTTGCGGTTTGGTTCTCAGAAAACAAAATAAGACCTACTTTTCATAAACCTAATTGAACAAAGGCACAATCAGTGATTGCTAAATCAGGAAAATCGAAAAAAAAAAAAATCATTTAAAAAATCGGATTTTTGCCTGTCTGTATGTAAACAAGTATAGGTATCCTAAACATACCCTGCAAATGATACGGACCAAAAAGCAATCTAACAAAGACAAAATCCGGAGTTTTTTAGTCATTATTCTTATTCAGTGGGCGGGGTTTTTTTTAGTAGAAAACTCGGAATATCATTGGTTGTGACTATTCTTATATGAGACGATTATAGATTAGTGCGTCGTCGCGCAAGTGTTACGCGCGCGTGTATAAGATTACGCAGTGCAGGCAGCTGTAGGTTTTGGTTCATTTTGACAGCCCCAGCGGGGAAATTTTTGACTTTAACCTAATATATGGAAATAAAAATATTTCGTGATTTAAAACATACCAAAAAACTAAATAAGAATTAGAATACAAGATAGGATTGTTGTTTTGCCTATAATATCGTGTTTCATTTGGATGGGCAGTCCAATATTTTTATCGTAGGGATGCCGGCGCAGCCGGTATCCACTTAGATAACAAATATTGGACTGCCCATCCCAATATGACACGATGATTCGATAGGCAAAACAACAAATCTATCTTATTTCTCTAAAGTGTCCGTTTCGGACACTTACTTTACTAACACGTATTTGAATGGAGATCATAGCTTTGAAAACTGCCGTGTTCTTCGTTTTCTGTTCAATTCTTCAGTTGGAAAAGACCATATGAGGACTTCTTCAGGCTTATTCTTCACTTTTAAGCTATTCCTGCAAACTTCAAAATAATTTTGACTCTTTCGGATTAAATCACTGATAATGTCTTAGATAGCAGGCACGGAATTACTTAGGGCTAACAGTTTGCAGATACAGCAAGTAAACTTGAGTGAATCTTCCCTGGATAGTGGGCAGTCTGAAACATGACTTCAGATGACCTTGGAACTTGGTCCATGACCTTTGCTATCATGCCCAAAATATGTTGGAACCCCTATTGCACCTTAACCCCAAGTCTACCCCCATCGAAGGCGCCAGTCTTGACCCCAATGGTTAGTCTCACACGACCAGCAATACAAAACAATTGCAAAAGCCTTTAAATTTCAACATGGCCAATATGTGATGGTCAAATCCTTTTCAAATCAGTTATTCATGAATTTATAAAGCCATATTTGCATTTGCTACATGTTTCGATGTTTGAATACATTTGTTCATCTGACTTAACTGAAACTGCAAATTTGTGAGACTTCAGAACTATTCTCCCGTTTTAGCCCTGTTTGTTGTAACCAATCCAGTGTAATATTTTGGGAATTGCCTTTTTGCACGCGGCACTTTCAAATTGGTCTTTCATAACAGTCATTCAGTTGCACCTTTAAAATTTTTAAAACTCATCACTGGTATCAATGTGTGGTTCTTATTAAACAATGGGAAAGAATAAGTATTCTGCCTCAACCAAATAAATCTGCCATGCTGAAGGATGTGGTGCAATACTTAAGTCATCCCAAACAATGGAAGGAGATGTCATAGTGGGCAGTCCACTCATTATAATGGGTGCCGGTTCAAAAATCTTGAAAATCGGCAAAAGGGTGGGGGCTGACATTTTTTCACTAAAAAGGGTGGACTTGTATAAAGCGTGTAGATGAAATTAAAGGTATACCCGTAAATTCCTGTAAAACAAGTGAAACATAATACTATAACACTTCCTTCGCCTTGCTCGCATAAATGTGTCAATCTCTCCCTGCCCAGCTGCTCGAATTGCCAACGCCCTCACAGGAGCTCACTGAAGCATGTAAATTTCGGCGGGAGCTCCCATCAGCATCATTTTAGATCATTGTTTTATCGGTGATTGGTCGAAATCTGTTATTTACTAAAAATAGCTTGGGTCTTCCCCCTGTTTTGTGAATTAAAAGCTTTCGTAAATGATCGGCAAGATCGGAACTCCCTCTCGATGATTTTAGCAAGTCTCCGTCTAAAATGGCAGCGCCCGTCGAAAACAAAGGGAGTTGGGATCCGGCGGATTTTTGGCGAAGAAGATTCCGATTCTGATTCAGGACTTTGAGGATTTGATGCAGATGAGAATTGAAGGAAGAAGAAAATGCTGATAGTGGGTCTGAAAAAAACTTTGATCTTGACTATCATGTACCAATATTGCATCCATGCCCAGTCCATGCCAGGCTAAGACCGAGCCTTAGCTCGACCCTAGGCTAGCCTACTGATTTCACTTTCAAATCATGTAATTTGTCAACAATATTTAATACGGCCCGTTTCACAGTAATGCCAACTTTTTTGTTTGAATTTCACTTAAAACCTATAGGATTTTTACAGGAGGTATAAGAGTCACTTTTTGTGTTTTTACTTAGATCTCTACTAGACCAACCTCCCCGCATGCTAAACCAAACTATTTGTGCTTGTATTTTAGAGACGCCTACACAAAATGGTCAAAATTTGACCGATATGGGTCAGAGCCAAAATACCGTTTTGTGGCGGCGGAAATTTGATAGCACTTTTTCAGTTGCATCTCCCTAGTTGTTGTTTTTAATGTATCCCTATTAGTGTCCTTTGAGACATGTAAGTTATACACTACATTCCAACCAACAAAAAGAAGTGTAGAGTGTTTCCAATGGCAACACAATTTCATGATGTGTTGGGACGAACGATATAGCTTACCCAGAATTGTAACACAAACATTGTATAATTTTTATCAAAAGTACAAGGATTTGAATC
>JAMKCH010029340.1:0-16498 GCA_023653785.1 Ophioderma brevispina
GATAGAGTCAATAGTTTTTAAGATACCACCCCAAATGTCAAATAACCTGCAGGACCCATTTTACAAAAATGAGGAGCTGGAAACTACTAGAGTGGCACTGATGAACAGAATGGTAAATACAATTTTGATTGCAATCAATATTTCATTGTCCAATTTTCTCGCAGAACAATTTCTACTTGATCAAATAACTGATTTACATAATTATTATTAAACTGGTGATAATAAAGCATTAATTTACTGGTGATTAAATGCATTTCAAGGCGGTATGAGATAAAACCATGACTATTAAGTCATCGTCAAACTCCATGTTACATGAAATTGTAAATACGTTGGACTACAAAATGCTTGTTACCTTCTAAACTTTATGAAAGTAAAACATGTTTTAAACACAAAACTCAATATTAACAATATCAATAGGCCTATATTGATTCGGTCATTCAATTTGGGGTTAAAATAACTCTTTGTATGCTGTCACAAAACGATGATGATTGTTTAGCTCTAATTTTGACAATATGTGTCTGTTGATCACACATGCCTAATTCCATCGTTTAAGTGTGTTAAAATGCATGTTTATTAGCTGTTACTACCAATGAAAACATTCATATGTTAATATTTGTGGCAGCACATGTCATTTAAAAAAGGAAAATGGTGGTTGCACTTGGAGATTCATATTGGTGGTTCTGCATGCCAAAAGTACAGTGCCGCATTATTAGTTACTAGCGCCTCAATTTGGTAAAATGGGTCCCGCAGGTTACTTGATTTCTGGGGTCATATCTTAAAAAATAATGAATCTACATTTATGAACTTTTCAGAGACGTTAGCTAACAGTCCTAGCTTACCTTACAACAAAGAACAAGTAGTCTTGTGCTTTTGTTCAAACCTTATGGTGCCTGGCACCAAGTGGTTTTTTTTTTGGGGGGGACACACGGTATATCACACGATCCACCAGTGGATACTCTAGTTCAAACTGCAACCGTTCAGAGTTATATTACTAGCACTGCCACGCACTACTAGTAGTCTGCTACAGTTCAATGTGAATACACATGCATGTAATGACTGTCGTAACGACTGTCGTCTATGTAAGAGCCCAATTCGTAACAAAGCCCAATACGTAACAATTTGATACGTATTGGTTCAAACGTCTTCAACTTAGAACAAAAAGTGGCAAATAAAACATCATCCTGCCCAATACGTAACAAAACTAAAGATGCAATAAGAATCTAATATATTTGTAATGTAATTGCATTTTCTTACTCCCTCCCTCTGTGGTGATGAAATTGTTAAACAATGGTGTACCTTTCCTATGTTTTTTCGACCACTGCTATACTATACACCTTTATACGGGTTTGTTACGTATCGGGCCGCTGAGATAAAATGTTGCCACGTTTTTGTTACGTATTGAGCTCTGGTTGTTTTCAAGCAAAGTATGGGTGGCATCGGCATGTGTGTGCTTTAGAATTACTTTATTTTGACTCAGAAATAGTGGGGGACTGTAGTGCACAGATCATATGTGAGTGTGCAAATGTGGATAAAACTGTGAATTTTGGTACACAAGTACTTTATGCATTGATAATAAAAAAAAAATGATGGAAGCACTTGCCACACCCCTTTTATGGCCCCCAGCTTGGAGTTCAAGGTTACACAGGGTAAAAAAATTAAAATGTTCCGATTGTGCTGAAAAGCACACCATGATGTTTGTCTGGTTACAAGGAATCCAAAAAGGTATAGTTTGTACAACCTATTGCTTATAAAGTCAACAGATATTGGCAGCTATTGGATTCTATTGACCTGTGACATATTTTGTTGGATAACGTGAAACCTAAGCATAACAGATAAGGCAAACTATTCCCCATTTCAATCCCTAGAGCTAGGGAAACAATTTGCACCACATATTACATGAATCAAAGCAACTTTTAACTTTTGACCCATGTACACAGCAAAATTGACTTTTTCACCATTTTTACAGTTTTTAACCCATAACTCCGAAACTATAAGCCATAGATAGTGTAGACTATACCTTTTTGGAATCCTTGTAACCAGACAAACATCATGGTGTACTTTTCAATACAATCGGAACATTTTAAAATTTTGACCCCTGTATAACCTTGAAACTCAACCTGGGGTCCATTAAGGGGGGTTGGTAAGTGCTTCCATCAATTTTATGGATTATCAATGCCTAAAGTACTTGTGTGCAAAATTCACAATTTTATCCGGAAGCGCACACTCTTTCACTACAGTCCCCTGCTAAAACTCATTTTGAGTCATTCCGGAAAAAAATATTGTTTTCAGTACTTCTCTTCTGGACTTAGCTTTTTTTTCGACCACCGCTATACTTATACACCTATACACGGGTTTGTTACGTATTGAGCCGCTGAGATAAAATGTTGCCACGTGGGTTGTGTGTGCTTGTGTGCGATATATATTTTTAAAATATTTAATCAGGAATTCATTTTAAGTCATTTTGAGTCTTTATAAAACAAATTACAAAGAACACAATTTTTGTTACGTATTGGGCTCTGCTTCTTTCAAGCAAAGTATGGGTGGAATCTGCATGTGTGTGCTATAACATTAGTTTATATTGACTCCGGAAAATACTGCTATTAAAAGGTCTGTGAGTTCGTCTGATTTTACCAGACTTCCTGACTCTCGTGATAGATTCTACAAAGCTCTAATCCGAATGTAGGTTGGTAATGATGACAGACTCAACTGTTGTGCCAAAATACCCGGGCCGAATTTATTCTTTTGGCAGTGTCGAAATACTCGAACATACGACAGAGGGGAAGGGAGTGAAGGAACGTGCTATTGATGTGCTGTGCACGTGTTAGGCACTAACCATACAATAAAATATTTTTTCAAAATGGTCGCCACTCCAAATGTTGCATATCGGTCTTTGAAGCGCATAGAGACATAAATCAGGTGTCTATACCCATGTTTTCAGGGTCAAGGAATTAATATTTTTATAATGGTTTAATGGTGTGATGTCTTCATCCACTACAAATCAAAGATGGCAGCCAAAATGTCCGTCATAACATAAAATAAGCTATATCTCAGGTTCAGAAGCAGATATGAAGATGTTTTTTGTTTGTTTGCATAGGTTTTTGAGATCAATTTCGTGCATGCCTAAGTTATATGACTTTGCTTACACTAGAATCCAAGATTGCCGCTGAAATTAACCTCATTTTATGGCCATTCCCTATATTTGAGCTTTTGAATTTCTGAAGCAGATCTATAAACATTATTTTAGTGTCTTTTTATCTGTTTTTGGGTCAAGAAATGAAAGTGATAGATGTCGCTTATTCTACGATCCAAGATGGCGGTCACAATAGCGCTGCTATATTGCCACCACTATGTAATTTACTGTATATCAGTGTCTTTGATTAGTTCGTAATCTGTGTCTGAATCGGGTGTTTGAACCACTACCCCGAAATGTACCAAAAATTGCAGATTTTCTACCCATCTTTATACTTTAAAGTTATTGAACCACGGTCTATATACCTGTGACATTAACTTAGCTACCATTCTATATACCTGTGCTAATGATATCTTGACATCAACTTTACAGTATTTATTGACATCTTGTGAGTTATGGATAAGAAAGGGGGCACAAATTACAGTCTTTCAGACCACAAATTTCACAATAAATTCATTTGAAGCTACAGTAAATCCCTCTCCTCTTCTCATGACTTCTCATGGGCTGATTGGGGATGTCCCTGGAGCTGGTTTATGGCTGTGGAACAGCACCGCAGACAGTGAAAATCTCTTGGTCTGTTCACTGAGTCTTGTTCAAACTTGCAAAATTTACAATTTTTATCCCCACCAGGGATGATTAATCTGCGAGTTTCCCCGTCGTCAACGAGACAAGGGATGCTGAAACGCCTAGCAGTAGGCGACAGCATCATGAAGCATGTTTAATTGGCGTCGCCGACCTTGAAACGACGGCACACGTAGTGACATGTCGCTGTCAAGACTGCTCGTCGATTGGTCGCCGAGTTGTTGACGCCCAGAAAGGTACAGTCACAATGAAGACAACCCGCGATGCGACCCAACCTCTTCCCAACTACACAAGACCACATTTGTTTTCAAAATCGGCTGCAGTCTTGTTCAAACTTACAAAATTTACAAGACAAGAGATGCTCAATCGCCTAGCAGTAGGCGACAGCATCATAAAATCAACAAGATCAAGCATGGCACTTGTTCAGTCCCCAATCAATCGTCTAGCAGTAGCAGTAGGCGACAACATCATAAAATCAACAAGATCAAGCATGGCACTTGTTCAGTCCCCAATCAGTCGCAGACCGTAACACGACAGCACAAGTTGTGACATGTTGCTGTCAAGACTGCAAGTCGGCGACTTATCTTCTGTAGTCACCTAGTTTAGTCGCCGGTTTAACATGTCCAGTTGCCTTGCATCTTCTCTCCCGCTTGGAGAAGACTTATTGCCGACCACTTTCCAACTGAACACAACTACTCATGATGCGCACCAACTCACCGGCTACCGCTTCAGAACCGCTCATGTGTTCAAGCCGATCTTCTCGATTCCCAAACCCGCCACGATTTTTTTAAGCTGCAAGAAAAAATCCCAGACTTGGCCAAAACTACACACGAAAAAGGAAAATTACTCACGATTTTCGAAAAATGGCCAATCGGCACCCGTCTTGAGCAGTCTGAAAGTGGTTTTCTAGCAAAAAATAGGCTGTGTGACTGAGCTTTTAGAAATAGCTGATATTTTCACCTGAACCAGGTGCATGTATTGTGTTCTTCCTATGCTTGGATGATCTGGAGGGCAAGAAGTAGTCTGGAAGTGGTTTTCTAGCAAATAATCGGTAAGACTACAAAAGACTGTACAGAACGGTCCCAGACCTTGCCAAAACTACACATGAAAAAGAAAAACTGCTCACGATTTTCGGAAAATGGCCAATCGGCACCCGTCTTGAGCAGTCTGGAAGTAGTTTTCTAGCAAAAAATCGGTTGTGTGACTGAGCCTTTAGAAATAGCTGATATTTCAGCTGAACCAGGTGCATGTATTGTGTTCTTCGCATGCTTGGATGATCTGGAGGGCAAACAAATGGTATACTCAAATAGCATTTCAGAGACACCTGTTTAACAGAAGTTCTATCTCGGGTGCCTATTTTAGGGACATGCCATCCCATTCGCTCATTTTTAAATGCAAGAGCACACCTAACGGTTTTCTGTACTCTGCTATGTCGTTTATTATAGCCACATTTCAATAAGAACACATTTTGTGTGAATGACCGGCGCTTAACCTCCATCTTGGGCTCCGTTGGTGTTAATGGCACAAGGTATCTTACCTCTCTTACATCATCGGCCGAGTTGTCAGGGTCGTTGCTTTTTCAAACGCATTTTTTTTGCCACTTAATTCTTTCACTTTGTTGATTGAAACGTGTACCATTGTTTTTCTTTTGCTTTCTTGTTGCCACACCAATTTGCTTAGAGTAGATCTTTTTAGCGTACCACCATTACACAAAATGTGGAGTGATTTAGTGTTGTGCGTCCTGTAACGACGGCTATGCATGATATTTCAATAGCCTCAGCGCATTTTAGTTTGCACGGTTGTATTCTAGTACTGTATTTGCCGTTGGATTTTTCTTAAATCAGAAATTCGGAAATTTTTCATACAGACAATGTAGAACAGGTGAAAAGTCAATTTTACCCAAGAACAGTTAGGAATATCCAATTTGGGAAAGAGTTCCATATGTACCCCCCTTGAAAATTCTACAGGAAACAAATTATAATTATTTATGGCCTACACTAACAAAACCCCTAACCCTAAGGCCAAAATAAAAAATAATTTGTTACATGTACAACTTTCAGGGGGGGGGGGGTACATATGGAACTCTTGCCCAAATGTGCACGCCGTGCCACAATAAAGTTTTCAAAACGCTAAAATAGTCAACTATCAATTTTCCATCCAATACCCGTATTTCCATGTTTCATTATGTTTAGATCAAGAGAGAAAAATCTTACTGATGAACATTTATCGTAGATTAAGAACATTGTCTAGTCCTTGTGCGATTATTATTATTGTTGTTTTTGTTATCATTATTATTATTATTACTGTCCTTTCAGATACAACGATACACGACTATGTATACCACTTAACACGTCCATTCTGATTTATCCACTTTCGACACCTATCGAAAAAATGGACTTCAAAAAAAAAAAAAAAAAAAAGAATAAAAATCCAAAGAAGAAATATGTTTTTCAAGTTGGAACCCAATGATCTTGTTGGGTCCAATGATGAATAACAACTTTTCTTTCGTGATTTTTTTCGAAAGCGTATATTTTTGGAAATAATTATTTAAAACCGGACATCTAAGTTAATTGAACAGACAATAGTACTGTATTTGCCGTTGGATTTTTCTTAAATCAGAAATTCGGAAATTTTTCATACAGACAATGTAGAACAGGTGAAAAGTTAATTTTACCCAAGAACAGTTAGGAATATCCAATTTGGGAAAGAGTTTCATATGTACCCCCCTTGAAAATTCTACAGGAAACAAATTATAATTATTTATGGCCTACACTAACAAAACCCCTAACCCTAAGGCCAAAATAAAAAATAATTTGTTACATGTACAACTTTCAGGGGGGGTACATATGGAACTCTTGCCCAAATGTGCACGCCGTGCCACAATAAAGTTTTCAAAACGCTAAAATAGTCAACTATCAATTTTCCATCCAATACCCGTATTTCCATGTTTCATTATGTTTAGATCAAGAGAGAAAAATCTTACTGATGAACATTTATCGTAGATTAAGAACATTGTCTAGTCCTTGTCGATGTATTTTTGTATTGTTGTTTTTGTTATCATTATATTAATTATACTGTCCTTTCAGATACAACTATACACTACTATGTTCCCACTACACGTCCATTCTGAATTTATCCCTTCGCCAACCTATCGAAAAAATGGTACTTCCAAGCAATGTTTGAAACCATTGATTTCTGTTAATCTACGAACTAATAAAACTAACTTGCGCACTTAACCATCGAAAAGTGTCGTATTGACCAATATTTTCCGTCCATTTTCCTCTTATTTGTTACAAAGCGAACTTGTGCCGTTGTGGGTAATAGTGGCATTCTTATGATAGTGGTTGCGAGAAAAGAAATTGACTCCACGACTTCCGTGATTCGTTATGAATGTAAAACAGCAGAACATTACACATCTGATGTTGGATCCAGACAGATTTGTGTGGCCATTAATATGGAAACATTGAATTCGCTCTTCAAATACTTCACCCATGGAAAAACGAATTGCACATAAAAAGAAAGGCTATCTGCGGAAGTTGATCTTAGCGAACAATTCGGTTCTTTGGTATCTTAAAAATACAACGGGCAAAACGAACAACTACAGAAACTAGTAGCAGCATTGCAGAAGGAAGATTTTGAGGATACCCATGGCATATAAGTGGAAAAGATTTTAATTTCGTGAATCGCGTAAGTCGCCTTTCACCAAGGCGTTGCTTTTTTTTTTATTTTTCTGCCGTCGTTATACCGATGTGTATAGCGCCCGCTTAACTGTGAGTCTCTTGCGAATCGGGGGGGGGGGGGGGGGGGGGGGGGGTAGGACATGGCCAACCAACAGCAACAAGCGAATTCAAATTGCATCAACTTCCCGGTACTAGTCTGTTCAAAAGACTAACGGTAGAGGGCGCTCTTACGCATATCGAACGTTGCACACAGATTGACTAAGACTAGGCCTGGTCACAAAATATTAAATCTAAATGACCGTTATTGGAACCTTACACTATTTTGCGCGGGGTTAATCCACTAAACCCCGACGGATTTTGAAGGTCATATTTTTTTCCATAAATTATCCATGATAATACCTAAAGATCGTGTGAACAAGGTTAAGAGATATTTTGTAAATGTCACTGGGACCGAGACTTTGCCATGCACTTTGCAATTCCCCAAATTATACCGGTTGGAAAATCCCCAATTCCCAAACCGAGCAGATCGTGTCCTACCCCCCTGTTTGCGAATCCTCGGGGGGGGGGTGGGTTCTCAAAGGTTTGTTGGGTACCCATGCTCGTTGGTAGGAGGGGTGGTTTTGAAGTGACCCTACGGTACCAATTTGAAAATATACCCTAACATGACCTTATTCAGTGAAAATACCCGTTTTCGTGAAAATAATATACCCCTAACTGGACCAATTTGCGGTAAAAATTAGACCCCTAGCGGGACCTGCTTCAATCGTGAATAAAATATTTAAAAATACCTTTTAAAAAAGACCAATATAATGAGAAAATAACCCTTGTAACTACTGTATAACATTTCAATCACAGACTGGCAGGGTTATTTACTGACATGTTTAAGTTAATTTTCCGATTTTTTCAATTAGCCAAGTCACAATCTTACCTGAATTTGATACCCCTAGCGGGACTAGAACTTGATTATTGTGCATTTGATACCCCATCGTAGTCCGCATTTGCAGCTATTCCCCTCTTTTTTTGGAACGAGCATGTCAATGGGTACCCGACCAAAACCCAGAATCCCCCCCCCCCCACCCCCCCGGGCGAATCCCCTCCGCTCTGGCGAAGGCTTGGACCTTCGACACAACGCGCCTTCCGCCGATCTTGGTTTGAGGCATTGACAAAACTAAAATCGTC
The DNA here is from genome assembly GCA_023653785.1 of Ophioderma brevispina. Classification (NCBI taxonomy): domain Eukaryota; kingdom Metazoa; phylum Echinodermata; class Ophiuroidea; order Amphilepidida; family Ophiodermatidae; genus Ophioderma; species Ophioderma brevispina. The sequence goes on from JAMKCH010029340.1 coordinate 8,632, forward strand.
AAGTTGTTATTTTTAAGTTAGCCCTCATCTACTTGAGTCATGTTTTATAAGAACCCATGGGGTTGGTTACCATCCCCCCTTGAACTCTCCTCATTAACAATCCAATTCCTATCAATTTGTTACCACAGGATAGCTTAGGTTTCGCTTCTTCCTTGGTATAAAATACGTTGGCGGACATTTCCACTAAGACGTCCCTATTTCGTCATTTAGTACGAAAATACTTGATATAGGATGGGAAATTGATGTTTGCAATTTTGCATGAAAATATGATCATTCCTATTTGTGATGTTTTTTTCCTCTTATCTCAACGGCCGGAGAACTACAATTTACCGCACTTAGGTATATGAAGAAACCGTACACACAATTACTTGTGCGGATCCTTGTCCGTCGCATTAGAATCCTTGTAAATTAAACAGCTAAACACTTCTTGTATATTTTATCACCTTTATTTAACATATATTCATGACTGTAATTTCTCTTTACATCCCCTCCCGCCGACCTCCAGACAAAGATTGACTTTCATTACGTACACAAAATCAAGCTTTTATATTGACATCCAGAGACTAGCTTTTTTGCACTGCACTGCATAATACCAACCCACATGGCTAGCAATGTGCCTTTAGTAATGGCCTACCCTATTAAAAGCCTTTCACAGGAACATGGTCAGTGCACCACAATGGCGTTTTCTCAGCCACCCCCAAGCTTTTAACTTCAATGCACTAACACATATTGTATTGTACATTTATACACTATGGCCACATGAAGTAATACCAAAAGTAACATTTTATATTTAATATCAAATAGTTTCAACAATATTTAAAATAGCCCAAGAATCCCCTAATTTTCCACATTATATTTCCACCTTGACAACATTACACTATTTTTTTCTGAAAAAAAATGAATTTCCTCCATTCTTGACTGTGTGTTTTAGGGAATTGCAGTTTTGCTACCATGCGAACTTCTGACGTAATACTATAGGCATGTTTTTTTGGTACTTATTATGGTACGAATGGAAAGATACCATATCTGTCCATTGGTACCAAAATTAATACTGTGGCATTTCTGACGTCATACTATGCATTTGGTACTTCTCCTTCCGCAGGGAGGATGTGGTTGCCATCCTCTATCTCACTTAGGATCACCCTGTAAACTACCCATACCCCGGTGGTGCTTTGATTTGCATGCACTTAGGCGTAAAATATCATTGAACAAATTACATTAAATCATATGTTATCACTGAGAAAATGGGGGGGTGGTAGTTGATTTCTCATATTGTTGAAATGACCATTTAAGAAACTTCCCTATTCGCCTTGTTTCCCATTTATTGTATGTTTGATGATGCCTTTGGACAAAATTGGTCTTAAATTTTCATGGCACTGTTATGCAGTATTCCCTTATCTTCTTTCTTCTTCTTCCTCTCTTTCTCCCTCTTTTATGTCCTCTCTCTCTCTCTCTTCTCTCTCATTCCTTCTCTTTCCATTCCAAAGAAAGAATATCGACACAGTTCCCGGAACTCTACGGGATGGTTTCCTCCGTCCTAATATTGCTACATCTTAAGTACCCAAAAGTATGAATAGCGGTGCCTACTGAGACATTTGCTACCCACTCACCGGATACTCTTGAGATAGCAGGTATCTGAGTGGGCTGGTATCTACAAGCAATGCTAGGTCTCACACATTCCGTGGTGGTAATCCGAAAGGTACATGTCCCAAATGCATTTGTCCCGATAACTACAACTATACTCTCGGAGTTGCTCCTACATAACAGGATTAAATTCTCAACTACAACAACAACAATGGTCGCCCTTCTGGTGTCATTGTAGAGTGAGCCCGAGAGACCAAATCATGTACTGCAGTTAATTAAAGTGCCTAATTTATCATCCATAGGGTTACCGACTAATTCGTTATAAAACTGTAGAGGAAACATACCCGATACTGTATAGTTTTGTTTTATGGTTAATTGTATCACTTTTGAAAATTACTACATGGTAAGATACAGTTGTCAAAACGTTTTTATACTCAATTTTAATAGCCATATCTTTGCAACATAATGTGAATTTCCAGTGAAGTAAAAAGATTTTCAAGCTGAGACTCTAACATATAACGCATAGTGAGTCAATATCACATTCAGTGGAAAAATGTTCATTGGTAACGCGAGACCCGAAATCCCTTTAAAATGTCAAGACCCTACATATGAGGTGCTCTTATCCAATATATTCAAGCACATGTGACCACATACTCCCCCTCACCGCAACTCAAGCAATCTTTCCCGTGTTTGTTATTTTAAATGGCCTCCCAATCCAAAGTGATCATCGATGGGATTTCTAATCAATGAGCCTTAACCTTTACTTACCATATCAAAACCTAATATTTGCTGCAGCGAGAAGGTATATCTGTGGTTAGAGTCGTAAATTCCATTTTGTAATTTTATGGCGTCATTCGTAGGTTTATCACTCTTGATGCTTGCAACCCATGCTTGGTTCCCCGTATTGCTGGTGTGCGCATGCGGACGTAACAGAGTTCGTCACAACTTTGATCACTCTCCATCGGTTGCCTGTTAATAACGTATCAGATATAACAAAACCCTTCTTTATGTGGTCAAAGTTTCTTCATGGACAGTTTCCATCATACCTTACTGATGGCCTACATTGTGTATAATGTTTATGTTTTAGATAGTGATTTGATGATCAAGAACGAATGGCTCATGGTCTCCTTATGTTACGCGTCTTGTTTATTCCTCGTACCGAGCGTAGATTTGGAGACATCAATCAACGTAATGGGGCCAAGGCTCTGAACATGTTTTCATGTTAAAGGTCCCAGGAAATGGCAAGATAGATTGGATTGTTGTTTTGTGTCATGTGCTTCAAGGAGGGGCGAGAAAGCCTTCAATATTTGGGTTGGTGATGACATCATTCATTAGTGACTATTGATTTTTTTCAGAGAGTAAATAGAAAATTGCCAGGTGACTGGTGTGAAATCTATTCAGGGCACGACTGAAATCAATAGTTTCACTAATGATGTCACTGGTATTGTAATTCTTTTTTGTGGCCCTGTTTATTGGAATGGAATGCCCCGTAAAGATTGGACTAGGTTAATCATCTTCATTTCCCTGGGACCTTTAACATTAGAGAGACACCTTCCACCAGTGGTCCTTTTAAAAAGCGGTTTCCGGAACACGTATTTCCTGAATGTTTAAAAAAATTTGTTATCCTGTAGATCGTCATATAAATGCTTTATCAGTATTATTATTATTATTATGATCATTATTATTCAGTGTTATTATTATTTGATTATTATATATAACAGACACTCTTAATATATCAGCATTAATAAATCTGACCAACTTTAATAACTTTATTTCTTTTTCTTCTTCAACAGGGAGAATTGAAAGTACTCGATATGCAATGCAACAACAGGACTGTGCGCATACGCTATGGCTCGTTATTTCTGCGAGAACATATCACTCTTACGGAGTTTCCATTTACACATTAATGTCGAAGGTGAAACCAGTACCGATCCTTATTCTGAAAACGTTCACTATGATCATACATCTAAAATACATGATTTCGAAAAGGAATTCATTTGGAACCTTTGCCAAAAAGGGAAAAATTAAAGAAAATAAAGAAAGTTTATCCACGGGGAAAATGTCCCTATCATATCTTGGTTTAATTTTATGGGTGTGATAGTTTGATTTTTATTCGTGTCTTTTCATTAAAAAGTTTTCAACGATTCTACAGGGTGTCTCAGAAAAGAGAAAGAATAAACCATAAAATATGGGAACATAACTTCAAAAGTGAGATATCACATTTGATAAATTTAAAAAGAATCTTTAAACCACAATCATTTTTTTCAATATTTTAATGTAAAACAGCACTCGAGTCGATTCAGTAGTTTTGAAAGAAAAGAAAAGAGGAAATAAGCGATTATACGGGTTAAATTCACCCACCCCCCCAACATGGTTTAAGACATGTTACCAAAAAAAACCTTGATAGACGAAGGTTAAGCAATCCTATACTATTGATAAGATGCTATGTAAGATTAGATTAAAGGGTTCACGGTCGATGCTATAGCCTGTCCCAGAACAGAACCCCAGATTTGACGGAAGTGGTCAAAAGTTTGGTCTATGTAGAAGAAAGGCTATACTTTTTTTCATTACGCTGTGAAATCTAAGGGCTAAAGGAGATTGGTTTGGCGTATGAGTGAATATTGATTTTTACCAGTACTCTATGTGTTTACAAACTCACATTTTCATCTCTCACACCAAAATGGTGGACCTCGGTGCGAAACTTTACAGATGGGGTTAGGGGTTTGAAGGCCATTCCTGTCAAGATGAAAACTTTATAGAGTTAAATAGGTCCATCACGCTTTAAAATTAACGGTATCACATGTGCCAATTCTTCACTAACCGGAACTGATCCTGAAGCAGCGAGGAGATGATACTCATGGTTAAGACTGGCATATGAATGGACATATCTTGTTCATTTTTATTTATTGATACCAATATTGGTGCCATAATATTGGCAAGTTAAATTGCCACGAATCTTAGGACGTATCATTATTGTCATAATTTTAAGCCTTTGGCTTTGGCGTTTCCTTGTTTCATTTTGGTCTTTATGGCAATTAAGGGAAGAAGGTCTCATCATTCACATTATACAATTCACAATGCAATAATTGATCAGCAGAATTATGTGTATATACACAATATTAGACTTCCTTTGTGACTCAGATTTCGAGATGTGGGACAAAATCTATCAAAATGGCGGCCATTTTGGGATTTATGCAAAAATTAAGTCTGAACCAAACTCCTATGCTGTTAGTACTGTCATAATTGTGTTCACAGCCTTTAAAACATGGTATAGATACCAAAATTATTCTGCTACGAGTCTCAGAAACCAAGATATTAACAAAATCTATCAAAATGGCGGCCATTTTGAATTTTGCAAATTAGGCATATTTCTGCAACTCGGGATTTTTCTCGAACTTTTTAGTATATCATTTTGGGTACCTTAAGGCAAAGCATTGTGTGCAAAAAACCTTTGATAGCAAATTTGTCCAGGTCAAACCTCCATTTTCTTGGACTAAGACAGTTAAAAACTTTGGTTCGTGTATTCGTGGATAAAATTTCTCATCTGTAATGAAAGGAAATGGCGGTTTTACATAAAACAATAGTGCCATTTGAAATGGGCACGAACGCTAACGTGCAGCTTGGTTTTTTGGGCGGAAACATACCTAATCCTAGGCAGGTGGACATCCCCTTTCAAGGTGAATATATGAGAAAATAATCACTAATTGGGTGCAACGAACGGAAATCGATGATGGCAGCTTATGGGGTAAATGTTACTAACAGGGAAAAATTTAAAATCGAGTCAAATTGGTGTTTAATGTACATTAACTTTTCCGCTCGTTTATAAGGGTTTAGAAAAGAGTATATAGATTTGTCTTGGTCCGACCTTAGTTAAAGCGCTATAGCCCTGGGGAAGTCCCCTTTTGAAAAAAATCGCCCCCTACAATCCTATTTCCAACATGCGTTGGATACTTTGAATTAATGATTGCACTTTTTACAGTCCTTTTATAGAAGACTTGCATAGAAATTTGCAAGCCAAACTGGCATAGAATATGACAAAATAAGTTCAGTGTGGAAATCATAACAAGGTAATGTTGTTAAAAACTATAACACTTTCACTTCCACAGATTTTGATTCAATTTACAATAATATATCCCTGTTCAGTGGTTATAGCCATTCAGTTATTCATATTAAATGTAGTAATGTTTTGTATCTTCTCATGGCATTTTATCCCATGGATGTCTAGTCTGGGGAAAAGTGGGAAATGCCAAAGTTTGACCAAATTTGAAACCGTATTGGTGCTATTATTTTGCAAAGCATACAAATTTTGTGTAAAAATCACACAAGATTTTATAAGTAGTTAACGTAAAAATCACACAATATTCCATAAAATCACACAAGATTCTGCTAAAATCACAAGCACGGCAATTCAACTGGCAAATAAACACTTGTAAACTCGACATGAGTTTTCTAAATTGCACATAATTATGTAAATCGCAACAGATTCGTTAATCCACACAATGTTCGTTAAATCGCACAATATTTTGTTAACAATCACACACATTCGTTAATCGGCAACAAATTACATCCAATCGCATCAGAATTTGTAAAATTGCACAGGAATTTCTTAAAATACCATATTATAAATACGGCAGCCCAGAAGGTTGATCATCGAACGAGATACCAATATCTGAATGCCCGGGAAAATGCAGAGAAAAATATAACATTTGCAAATATGATGTCTGCCGGAGAACCCTCTTCTGCTTGTGTCTGGCCCCAGATTAGGGGTAAAGTTTCTTGGGGGGTCAAATTTTGACTGCTCTAAATCTAATGAAATGTAGCCAAATTTAAATATTCTAGGTAACCAGATGTAAAAAAGTCAATTGGGGTCACATGCTTGTGTGCCTCCTTTTCCAGATATTTGGGAAATAGGTAAGGTCTTTGTTTATTCAGAAAGTTCAGCCACCCTTTGCACTACCCAATTTCTTGTAAAAAAATATCACACAAAGGTATTTAATGATACTGATTCAAATATGCTTTTTATTTTGCATAGGGTTGGTTCCCTTTAATGTCCCCTACCGCTAGAGCCATACAGGGAATTTTTGTACCCCATCCCAACAGAAGATGCCGAAAGTGCAAGCAGTTCATATTGGAATCAGTATCATTAAATATTTATTTTCAAAATTTTTACGAAGAATCTAGGTATTGCGAAGGGTGACCTTTCTTAATAAACAAATACCTTTAGCCTATTTTCCCAAATATCGGAAAGGAGGCACCACACGCCTGTGACCCAATTGACTTTTTTTACTCCCTGGTTACCTACGTGGACCTAAGGAATATTGGAGAGCTAATATTTCATTAATCTAGAGCCAGTTCAAACATTTGACCCCCCCCCCCCCCCCCTGAGAACTTATCCCCTCATCCTGGGGCCTCACGCAGCAGCGGGTCTCCGGCAGACCTTCACATTGCAACGTTATATTTTTCTCTGAATTTTCCCGTGTTTCGATATTGCCCCACTTGACAATTTCACATCATGCCTAACCTGAAAGTAGACATGAAGCTTTCCATTGATGTATTGATGTGGTGTATTTATGGTGGGACTATTAACGCTTAAAATAAGCACCTTTTTGATTTCCACTACTCGCCTTATAGTCTTAGAATGCTGCGTAACGTCCTATGCCTATCACCAAGTAAGAACCATCTCAGAGGGTTTTGGGAACAAACGTAATTCCGCAACCACCGAGCCATTGGCGTCCGAACCGGGGGACAGAACGTACAGGTACGTCACTAATTTTGGCCCCCGCCCTGGCGCCCCCCCCCCCCTTTCAGAAAAAACAAACCATTTGATCCAGAAACTGATTTCGGCTTCCAGAATAACCATTACGAAATTGCAAGCAACTCTGCAGTGACATCTTCTGGTACTCATCCAACCAACAATTAAGTTATGACCTACACGGTCCCTCTAGCCTTGCAGAACTCTCATTAAGAAATTGGCGCCCCTATACTAGTCACCATAACAAGTTTATAATAAACTGATCCCGCTTTTAGAGCATACTTGCAGAAATATAGTGATAGATGGCACTCCTTAAATGCAACAAATACTGAGTCCGACGTGAACCACAAATGCTCTAATTGCGGCCCCACATATACTGGTCGTCCAGTGAAGGAATAAAAACTGACGCCGCCCTTGAAAACAAAAATGTTGAGTCTATATGCAATATACCCTGTCAATACGATGCCGCCCTTGAAAGACATAGCGGAAGAATTACAGCAATGGCAAAACCCCTAATAAACCTTTTTCAAA
>JAMKCH010029341.1:0-17978 GCA_023653785.1 Ophioderma brevispina
AAAAGTGTTATTCAAAAACAAATTCACGGGTAAGTTCCTTTACAGACAAGCTAAATGTCTTAGCGCCAAAGTCGAAAACCCCTTTGTTCAGCTCTCCTGCAGTGTCACTTTGATTATGCTGCTTCAGCATGGTTGGTGGCATTACTCATGAACTGAAATCAAACCTCCAGGGTGTGTCCAGAATAAAATTGGTCAGGTTATCAAAAACGGGAGCCCGGCCCACATTGGTATCAAAGAACTTCAAGTGTAGGTTATTTAAATGTTTTAAAATCGGGTGTATTTTTCAGAATGATCATGTTTTCAAAATATACAACGCCTAATGCTCCTTTTATGAGTGAGCATTTTACAAAAATGTTCCATTCCCAAAGCTATCAATACAGGAGAAGCAGCCATAATTTTTTTTCTTCCTAGAGTGAAAGGCAAATAACCCGTGAGCTAGCACAACATTTGTACACTCTTCAAGTACAAAAGGGTTGAGTGTTAAATCTGTTGACAGACTGACAGGCAACCACCTGAAACGTTATTCTTAAGTGCCGCGTGGTGCCTTATTGAAGGGGGCCAAACAAAGTTTGTACAGGGTCAATTTAAATTGATTCAATCATGTTGAAAAGCACACCAGGTTATGTGTCTAACCATAAGGATTCCAGAAAAGGTATAGTTTTAATAGTACAACAGCCTAAGTTCAGAGTTTAGGCTAAAAACAGTCAAAAATCACTAAAAAAGGGTCAATTTCAGTTGTGAAGGGGTCACATTTGAAATTGCTCCGATTTGGATAAAAATGGTGGCAAATTATTGGGGAGCTCATAGTAAAAATAAGGAATAGTTTTGAGTGTCCCCAATGCTTACTTACGACAGTAAGGGGGTAACAAGTCAGCCCCCTTGATGCAATGGCCCTTTGACCTTCTGTGTCCCCCTAATCGGAAACTAAGCATTAATACAGTCAAAACTATTCCTTATTTTAATCCTAATGAACTCCACCAATAATTTCACCATTTTTTATCCAAATCGGAGGCAACTTTAAAATTTGACCCTGTAAAACTGAATTGACGCCTTATTATTGATTTTTGCTGTTTTTACCTAGTAACTCGAACCTTAGGCTGTAGTTATTACCAACTATACCTTTTCTGAATCCTTATGGTTAGACACATAACATGTATGCTTTCAACATGATTGATCAATTTACAAATTTTGGACCCTGTACAAACTTGTTTTTGGCCCCCATTCCTTAAGGCAGCCACTTGCGGCCCTTAAGAATCACGTTTCGGGGTTCCGGTCAGTCTGTCAACAATTTAATCAAAAAATCTCAAACCTTTGGTACTTGAGATGTGTTACAAATGTGTGCTAGCTCCAGGGCTAAAAGGCTCTTCCACCTTTTATAATGCAATAAAAATTGGAAACTCTCAATGATAGCATCAAAAACAATCCAAAGTAATGCTTGTTTTTACATCATCAGTCAAAATCATCTCAAAGCAGGCCCTGGTGATGAGGCAAGTAAGTAAATTTGTGATTTCTGATTAAAGGCGTTTGTTGGCGTAGGAGATCTGTCGGCGCATGTATGGTGAGGTTTTCCCTAGGTGGGAAGTGCCGGATGGTTTCATGGTCGCTGGGGGAGTTCCTTGCGGTGGGGGGAGGGTCCGGATTGTTCCGGCGGGGTCGCGGCTGTACGGCGGTCGGGGGGGCTGCCATCTTTTTTTGTTCCATGTGCTTGTGTTGCAGCGCCGCGCGCGGTACCGGAACGGAGGACAAGAAATACACGATGGCTCTGTTGCGGTATGCGTGCGGCGTGTCGATGTTGGAGCGGGGAAGGGATGTGGGGATGGCGGCTTCCATGATTGTTGTTGCGTCGTGGCATTTGGTCGGAAGTGATCTGGATTTATTTTTTTCGCGGGGAGAAAGTGCTCCGTGGCCCGTGCGGGGCGTCTGGTGCGTTTTTGGTTTGGGGATATATGGTGAGTGTGCCGATGGATTATGCAATAAATTCCTTTAATTCAAAACTAAATTCCTTATTCAATACTATTTTAACACTCCCATCCAGATTATTTTCAGGATCTACATGTATTTATGTTTTCTTTTGATAATTAACAAATCTATTTATTCTTTGTATCAGTACTCCTTCTGCCAGTGTCCCAATGTCCCATGTACCCTTTTAACTAAAATTATTTTGATGTCTTTTTATCCCAGAAATGTATAAAGTAAGTCCAGTATTGTTATTTTGTTCCGTCAATTGTGTTTCACTGTGATGACACCATTGGAAAATTTTTTTACAATTAAGATGGTTTTTAGTAGCCGGCTTTATGGGTTTTCCTGGCGTTCAATAATTTGTTTCTTTGTAATTTTAAGTTTAGATTTTTGTAAGTGCTATATGTGCAATATGTATGTATATATTTTATATTCTGATGTAGGACATGAATGCCACATAAAATCAATCAATCAATAAGCCCCACTTTCTGCAAGGAAACCCTTAGATCGGCCAGTTCGGGTTCCTAATCTGTTGAGGCATCGCCATTCAGACATGAGGAGTCAGATCCAGGGTGGAGAGCCTCACCAGGTTCAATACGATAGATGTTGTTGGTATGGCAAGTATTTCTTCACAAGGCCGACTCTCTTGACCTCATTAGAGAATGTTTCAAGAGGTTGGCTTGCTTAAGAAACTCTCTCTGGAGGCGGTTGGCAGCAGGTAACTGTCCACCAGACATAGGGTGCGTCACATTAGAATTTGGCAGCTACGCTCTCGCATGTCTATGGCACGCTCACGTATCAATATGGCGAGTTTCATGCGCATATCGAGTTTACCCCGATATATGTCGAGTTTACAGCTCTGCCTATCCAGTGAACTGTATGTGCCGAGTTTCATAAATATTGTCCAGAATAAATCAGGTCCAGAATAAATCATGCGAGTTTTAAAAACGGGACATGATTTTTTCAACATTGTGCAAACTGGACATGATGTTTTCTCAACATGAGCAAACTCGACATGATTTTTTTTTTTTTTTTTTTTAATTTCATGATTTTTTTTCCTCAACATGAGCCAAATCGACATGATTTTTTGCTCAAAAGAGCAAACTCGACATGATTTTTTTTACACATACCCAAAAAAATCATGTCGAGTTTTCCTTCATGTGAGAAAAAATCATTGTCGAGTTTTGAAATGGACATGGATTTATGCAACTCACACTATAGGAGAGCCAAAACTCGATGTATAGAGGGCAAACTGGAACATTTATCGCTGTAAACTCAACATATACGCTGCACACTCGACCTATGGCGAGGAAAACTCTGATACGTAGAGCGTGAAACTGGACATGCGCGGGAAAACTCGCCTTGATTTGATACGGGGAGCGTAAAAAACTGGACATGATTTATTCAAAACTCACCATATATAGAGAGCACACACTCGATGTATAGAGGACACAAACTGGACATTAGCGCTGTAAACTCGACAATAACGCTGCACACTCGACATATGCGAGGAAAACTCGATACACAGCGAGGTGAAACTCGACATGCGCGGCGGGAAAACTCGCCATGATTTGATCGTGGAGCGTGCATAAGCTCGCTACGCTTGGACGAATGTCTGGTGGAGCAATTCCGGCTAGGATGTATTAGTCTTTGTCAAGACTCGGTTTTATAAAGTCCGTAGGATGGGGGGGGGGGGGGGGGGGGCATCTCAGAGAGGTTCGCAGAAATTGTTACCAAGTTGGTTGTCCCTTAGTGATAGTATCCGGTAGTTATCTCCCATAGAGTAATACAGTAAACAAGGTCTGTAACACAACTAGGAGTACAAGTTTTCCGTTGGTGTTGGACGGAGGAGGCATTTAACGCTGAATTCAAGCTCTTGGCCATGGGTGGATATTTCCTTACCCAGGGGAGGCATCTCTGCACATGAGTAGCACAGGGCAAGTGCACTCGATTCTTAGGGTAGTGGGCGAGCAACCCATCTTGTCTGCCAGTGAGTTGGTTAAAGATGTTATTGCGGGAACATACTTTACTTTTCGTTCTCCATGTGGGTCTTGTAAGAGACAGAGGTGCGGTCCAGTGTAAATCATAGGTAGACAGGGTATATAACAGTGCTCCAGGGTGGTCCAGACCAGGTAAACTTGAGCTGACGTTTGGCTTCACGTTTGCTTAGATGGAAAGCACACATGTGTCTTAGATGATTTGCACGTAGGTGGTTTTCCTAATAATACGGAGTGAGTTCAGACTCTCCAAAGCTTTGGAGAGGTTCTCTTCAACAACTGTGAATCGGCATCTTGTGCGCTAATTCCATGATCGTCTGCTTAAAATTAAAAAGACAGGTTCCGGCACTCCTTGGTTGGTCGGTGGTATAGATGTTGAACAGGAAGAGGTGCACGCACACTCCCTTGTGGTAGACCACATTCAGCCTACGTGGTTGAATAAATACTGACATCACCACAGCCATTACTAATGCTCGTGGACACGGTAAGAAGAAGAAGTAGTGTGATGTAAAACTGTCCAAACGAAATCATTTTGACGATTCAAAGCCGTTTGATTTCAAATAATTCTCAAAGGTTCTTGTGTCTTTTTGAATTATACTATTCACTATATGTTTGATAAGAATATTATTCATTCGGAACAGTTTGTACAAATTGGTTACTTTATATATACATTTATACTATTAAAGACTTCGAGAAGATTGAGGATCGATCAGAGGTTGATGAAAAAATGTGATCCTTCGACAGCTGGCAAATATACCCCAGAAGACAGTACTGATTATTCTATTTGCTCTCACCACTCCTGTAGAAATTGCTCGTTTATCAGTTAGCAGCGCATGCGCCGATCACAGTTACGATACAGTATGAGGATACTAAGAGCCTCGTAAAATTTGTCAACAGATCAATTAAATTAATTTACGTTTTTAGGAATCCCGAACGTATATTTTAGTATGCTAAAATACACGTTCGTTCGTAAGAATATGGTTGAATCGCGAACAATGGACATAGTATTTGCGTATTTTTTGTGATCAATTTTTTTTGGTGATAATCATGAAAGAAATGACTAAAATAGCTCATTAAACTTCCATATCCGCTTGTAAATTTGCAGGGGAACGACGACTCTACACGGGCATGTGCATAATTGTTGTTCAAAAGTGGTTAATTTACGGTGTTAGTGATTCGATAAAAATCCGACGTTATTTAACTGATCTGCAAATTTTGGTGGTGTTCTCAGATAGCAATGCAATGGTGGTCCAATACGGGGACCAATATTATTATTATTGCCCTATATTGGATTACAATATTGAACCAATGATTGAACAATGTTGATGCCAAGATGCCCTATGTTCTTTTAAACCATTATTTTAATGGATTTGTTTTTTATCTTTTCTAATATTAATTTTTAAAAAATTGATAATTTCGAGCTACTAACAAGTTAATATTTTTTAATGAAGACTGGTGATTAATTATAGTTTATAATGTCATTGAATATGTGTGGCTCGTTTAAAACACCCATTGTTGAGATCATATTTAGTGTATTCCTATATGTATCTTGACTGAGTTCTCCCCCTGAACTATTTTAAGCAATTCAATTGCTTTTTTTTTTTAAGTCAATAATGGACAATGTATCCCAATAATTGACTCTATATAGTGGCTCTTGTCTTGGGTCAATATTCCTCACCAATATTGGAAAAGGTAAGTAAAGGGGCTTTTTTTGACGGATTTATGAAAGTATAAGGGTTTGCCGCTATGAAGCCGATGCCAAGTGGCCAATGGAAACCATTATTGGCGAAATATGCAATAGCCACTGTTACCGAGGCCAAGATCACAACGGAATACCATTATTGACCTTGGTCAAAGGGTTTATTTTCAAGCAAGGTCAAGGTCTTATACTGGTTTGATTGAGTTTAAAAGTCATCTTTAAAAATTTATATAAAATTTTTCTTTTTTTAATTTTTAAATTGGGGGTATATATAATTATTGCCCTATTGGCATCTTCTCGTGGTTCCAGGGAGGAAGGAGCACTTTCCCCATCACACTTCAATGGGGGACAAAATTCAACATGCTACAAGTGTAGATGTATACCCTAACGGGGTTCAGGAGTGATCTAAGTCAATACCGACACAGATAGTAACATCTCACTATCACATTATATCGCGCATAATCTACGCTTATATAGGAGTAGTACTTTTTAACCTCAATTTCCGGGTTTGATCTGGCCGCACGGTAACTAAATAAAAAACACACAACACTCGACAACGGAAAGTCTTATTTAACTTCGTTTTCAGATTCCGATAGCCGAGACCAGCTCTGAGCCGAGACCATACCGGATTTTCATTGCGCATATAATTTTAACCATCTGAGGTTTAAAAAGTCTCTCGAAGTCATGAACACACGTTTGCAGAAATTTCCATATCTCCAAGCTGTTGTATCAAAAAATATGACGTACATTCAGTAATGAGAGTAATGAGCGGGCACGCTATCCATTTTGTAAATTGTTATGAAAGAAAGTGTGTACGTGCCCTGCCCATCCAAACACCAAAGATTGCATTTGGATGGAGCCTTTATGGGTACGAATTCCAACAACCCAAAATTATTACTATACGTGCCGTTAACGTGGTTTTATAGGTGCGACGAGGGATTTCAAGTCATCCCTATTTTTTTTTTGTGTGAGCCCTTAAATTATTCCCTGAATGTAGAAATGTGAAACATTCAAAAATTAAAAAACAACTTAAAATGAAAGCAAAAGCCGATTTGTATACGCTGATATTTCAATAGAAAACATAGGGCTGAATTTCCTATTTGTCCTATAGGAAATTAGAATTTCACAAAATATTTGTACCAAAGAAACCCAGTTCTCAGCTTAATTCCATTCAGAATGGCAACTTTTTGATAGAAACGTTAGACAGTGCAAAAAAAATTTTCACCTTTTATTAGGGATACTGTATTTCAAATCTCTCGTTTTGCACCTTAATGATTGTGAAAGTTCATTCAATTCGTTATAGCAACAAGAGGGATTTTTATGCAAAGCTTGGTCCGTAATATAAAGTACATTATCAGGTGCTCGTTCTGAAAATATATTCACCGATGCTGTGTCATTGATGTGGATTGCTGTTATATACTCCATCTTTTTGAACTGCTCGTTCAAAAACAATCCATATGCTGTTATATACTCCAATCTCTCTCACACCAAGATATAAGAACAGGCTTACCATATGGCTTTGAGTCTAAAAATTGTGTAAATGGATCATTTGATTGCTTTTATAGAATTGTAAGGGCATAGCTTTTTGCAACTAGAAATAAATACGAAAAAATACTGTAATTGAACGCCAGGCACAGTAAAGGATTTACTTTATTTGTATATGTGTTATAATAGTATAAAAACAATATTCATATATGATTAGTGAATAATAAACAAAAGGAATTTCACCCTTGGTCGTTGAACTCACTTTGGAAGTCGTTCACGTACGTAATCCATGATGATGTGATTTTTAAGCTTATACCTTTGAGATGAGTTAACTTTGTATTATTACCTTCAACAACAACTGTTTTATTGCCAAATATTACAGTAACATGTTGTCGGCCCGCTGTTAACTATACAGCGCTGAAGTCCATAATTTTCAACATTCGTGGAGTGATGCACATTGGCCGTCTTTAAAATTTGCCAGTTTTTTAATCTACAGTGTGGATTGTTTGAAAAGGCATTTTATTTTGGGATGATGGCACTAAAATAATATTTGCACCTTGTCTGTACAGTGTCTGAATGTCTTGTTCATAATACAGTTTTAAAGCAATATGGACATTTTTGAAGAGCGCCCCAATTTTCAAAAGTTGATATTTGGCAACAGTATCGTTGGTAATTGTCTAGGAAATGCGGCGACGGGAGAAAGAATGCTAAGAAATGCACATTTATCATTCAAATAAGCGATTTGGTAATTAGAATGGCGATCCCAGATTGGCCCCATTAATGGCCGAGCTGGAAATGCTACGTTTATGTCCGCGTCCATGTGAAATAGTGCCACCTCGAGCAGATAACCTCTAACTTGACTTGCTAACCAACGAAACAACAAATAGATGAGCGTAGACGTATTATGGACTATTTCCCGGCTATTTCCATTGGAAGGCCGTTTCCAGCAGCCGTGAATTATCGGGATCCCGATAATTATTATTCTAATTACAAAATTCTTACTTTGTGACACACCGAACATTTTCCGAGGGTGGTTAACCATTCAACACAGGTATAGTTACTAGCCAGTACCAATTTTTTGCACCGTATGTAATTTAAAATCTCAATTTTTTTTGAAAAAAATGGGCGCTCTTCAAAAAAATGCGCTCTAATATTGCTTTAAAAGCCACTTTTTCGATCTATTCGTATTTGGTCGATAAACGTGGCGTGGTGTCTAGCGGTTAGCGCGCTTACCTAGACTAAAGGGTCGCTGGTTCTAATCTCAGTGACGGGCTACTTGCTGGGTTTAATTCATAAACTCAATTGGGCAATTTTAATTTGCTATATGACAGATATTGATTGATGATCAAACATGGGATACCACTCTTCCATGGTCATTGACATGGGGCAACGGGACATGAAAGCTTGCATCCCGTTCGGTGTGTTTTTCGTTAGTGTGTTAAATGACATTTTAGAATCTTAAACACTTTAACCATCCCCTTCCCATTCCCATCCCCAATTACATCTATAGGTGTTATGGTTCGAAAACTGTCCTTGCCTTTCCTAGTGGATTAGCATCAGAACGGTATATTTACTATACGATTTTTTTATATGATATCTATCGTCCTCTATCAACACTGGCCTTGCTTGATAGCTCAGGTGGTAAGAGCGTCGTGCATGTAATACGAAAGTCGCCCGCGTCGAATCCGGCCAATAGCACATGTTTTTTTTCAACCTATCGTGCGTGCCGCTGGCCATCTCAGGGAAGATTAATCAATATAACATCCTTGTCTACCTGGAGAACAAGTAAGTTAAAATGACGAAAACAAATATAATTGGAGCATTTGGCCTACGGGCCACAATTTGGATAGATAAAATAAACCTTTCTTATTAAGATTATTAAATTGCCATACCCAAAATTAAAGTTGAAATGATCTTCCTGAACGAGTATAACTCACTGATATTTCAAATATACACATCTCTGAAATTTTAGTGCTGCTACACTTTTGATCCATGGTAATCTTAACTAACAGGTACTTCAATCCTGGGAAGTTGGTATTTTTATAAAGTATCTAGAATTGAAATTATTAAAGCAATAATAACACATTTTTGAATGAGCCGCCCCATAATTTTCACAAATTTGAGAAATTTTGCACACGTTGTGTTGTTAATGTCTTGTAAACATACCTTCGAAGGTTAATACTCAAAGTTGGGTATTGGCATAAACGAAGCGATTTAAAATTAGAATTGAGATCCAGGTTGTAAATGAACGTCGGGAGCTGGAGGAAAACGCTTAAATTCCTCCCCGCCTTAAATAGTGCCACCTCACGGAAATGGCCTCTAACAGACTTGCCTGAACCAAGGAACAACTAATGATGAGCGATAGACACGTAAAGTAAATGGCGCATTTCCGGCTTTTAAATGGAAGACGTTTACAGCAGCGTGAATTATATCGGAATCTCTTACTACTATTTTATATATTACTTACTACTACTACACTAGGTAATTCCAATCGAAAAAGTTTAATGAAAATGGCCCCAACCGTCGTTACATCAATGATGCATGGAGATAATATGAACATCAATCCAGGTGGGATCCGTAAAATTCATTCATATACCAGTAAAGCTGATAAGCAAAATGTCATTTATGAAATAAATGGTTTTCTGGAAATGATAGCGCTGTTATGAGCTTTTGAGTTTAGGAGAATTTTACTCTTTGCTCGTTTTTTATGAAAAATACATTGTTTTGAACATAGTCACTCATACTACATGGTATCGGAATTCATTACAATGGGGGGGGGGGGTACAATCCCGTTTGTAGCTAATTGAAAAAAAAAACACCTCTGATAGTGACTTTCGTGTGTGACGACGTGCCTAATTTACTGATACTGATAAATTAGAACTAGGAGTATTTTTGTATGAACAACGCACAATGCAACTTCCTGAAACCTTAGTATTTTATTAAACATATTGAAGTACACGATTATCAGATTATAGCTCCACAAACTTAAAGGTCCCAGGAAATGCAAATAGAATTGATGTGGTTTGTGTCAAGTCTACAAGGAGGGACAAGAAAGCATTCAATATTTGGGTTGTTGATGACATCATTAGCGAAACTATTGATTTTTCAGAGAGTAATAGAAAATTTCAGGTGACTGGTGTGAATCTATTCATGGCACTGACTGAAAATCAATAGTTTCACTAATGATGTCACTGGTAGTGTATTCTTTTTTCTGGCCCTGTTTATTGGAATGGAATGCCCCGTAAAGATTTGGAGTAGGTTTATCATCTAATTTCCTGGGACCTTTAAATACGCCTTTTCTGATCAAGCTATTAGAAAATCAGGACCAATCATTTGGAATTCTCTTGCATTGGCCATCAAGCACTGAAAATCAATCAAGCATTTTAAAATTATGTATAAATCAAAATCAAACTATGAATAATAATTTCTGGGGCATGCGCTGGTCTTGTATGTTATGTGTGTGTGTGTGTGTTGGATAGGTATTTTTGTTATTCAATATAAACATTTATGTATGTTTTTATGATGTTGGATATGATAATGGAAATAAAATATGAGTTGTTTCAATTTTTGATTTTTGGTGGCATGGCGGTGAGTATATCCAAACTCGCAACGATCAAAATTTTTGAATCATTAACCAAATCCAATTGATTGATTGATGGATCGAGTGAAAGTTGATTGATTCATTTAGTGGAAGAGTTAGGACCCAGGTCAAACATCATCGTTTACCCCTCACTACAGAAAGGTTTGACACCTTTGGTAGTTAGTATGGACCCCTCTATATCAACGACAGGTAGGTAGTACTTCAAATTGTGGTGTCACTTTTTCAATAGGGGCCAATTTAAGTTTACACAGGGGTCAAACTTTTAAAATGCTCCAATCATGTTGAAATGTATGCCATATTGTCCTTCTAGTCATAAGGATTCCAAAAATGTATAGTTGGTACCATCTATGACCAATGGTTTCGGAGTTATAGGGTAAAATGGCTAAAATGGTAAAAAAGGTCAATTTCTATTTGTACAGGGGTCAAAATCGGAAGTTGCTCCAATTTTGTTGAAAATGATAGAAGTTGTTCATCTAGCTTAATGAGTCAAATTAAGGAATAGTTTGTACCATCTGCAATGCATAGTTACCATGTTATGGGACAAAATAGGTCATAGGTCAACATACCCAATTGGTGTTGACCTTCTTTGACCCTTATCTCCGTAAGTAAGCATTTAACATAATACAAACTATACCTTTTAGGAGTCCTCTTACCTCAGGCAATAACTTGCAAGTATTTAAAATATAATCAGATTAACTTTTAATGTTGACCCCTGTACAAATCGAGATTGACCTTTTTTACCATTTTAGCCATTTTACCTTATAACTCCAAAACCTATGGTCGTAGGTGGTACAAACTATACATTTTTGGAATCCTTATAATTAGATGGACAATATGGCATGCATTTAAACATGATTGGGGCATTTTAAAAGTTTGACCCCTGTGTAAACTTAAATTGACCCCTATTGAAAAAGTGATACCACAATTTGAGAGTACTAGCATTGATGTAGAGGGTCCATACTAAGTACCAAAGGTGTCAAACCTTTTCTGTAGTGGGAGGTAAACGAACTCCTTAAAGAGACACTGGCACATTTGAAAAATAGTGCGCCCTCAAGATTTTTCAAAATCGATATTTTTGCATGGTCGTAAGGCTTTTATATACAAAAGCCCTCACCCGAAATGATTAAGACCAAATCAGCTTCCTTATGGGTAAACAGACCGATTTTATCATTTCGCGTCGCCGGCGACGCTAAATTCAGCAGACGACGAAAATGGCATTTAACACAATACACGCACGCCGTATGAATGTTTCCCACGCTATGCACACTGTTTGATCGGTCTATAACCTTTGTGGTTTTAATATCAGTAAGTACGAGTCAAAAATATTCATGTAATATACACATTTGTTGATTAAAGTTATGGAAAACTTAAAAGTTGGCCTACAAATTACCTGAATGTCTTTATCCTCATGTCAATGTCCCTATCTGTTTTGGAGTATGTTTTTTTTTAATATTGTAAAATATAAATCTGTTCTTTCCAAATGGCCTAGACTATCATTTGACAGCAATTGAAGAAAGTTCAATACTTTTGTGAAAATGTGCCAGTGCGCTTGTTAAAAATAAGGCCCTATTATCTTCTGCTCCTCCTCCTCATTGATTGGTGTAGTCACTGGTAACTCTTCGAATGGATCAACAGTTTATTTAATAAATCGGTGCAGCATTTCTTTTAACACGTACATATGGTTTTGAAGCTTGAACCTTTCCTGATATAAAATTTGTCAAGGTTCCCAACCATTATGTTTTCTTTTTTGTTTTATCAGACCGCAAAAATAGATCGCTGGTAATAGTTCCCTTAGGACACACGGTACGGTTCACTGATTTTGTCAATAATAGTTTCACTGAAAATTGCACTGCATAAAATCGTTTGTGACTGCATGGCCTTTGGAATTATTCCACGGTATATGTTTACAATCTTGGGAGGCTATACAAACTATCGAGCAACGCAATACAAGCTGAGCGCTAACTATGGAATTTTTGGTAGTTGTTGAATATAATAATTTCACAGCTCGTCTTGTGCGGAACAACGGAATAAACCGCAAGCCTATATGCATTCAGTCTGTACTCGTCTCTAGCGCTAATTTGCATACACGTGCGGATCTTACATTTTGCAGTTACCACATATTTTTTACAATAATACCATCAACTCCTTAATCGTGCGCTTGGTAGATCTTCAGCATAATTGATTACCATAATCTAACGATTGTCCGGCATCGTATGGTGACATCATAATTACTTTTCTGAACCCGCATGTATATTAGCTATTCAATTTATTTATTCTCGGCTACTTGATCAATGTTTTTTGTAATTTTTGTGAAGGCCAGGCCTTGACAACCACAATGCGAGTTCAGATTGTTGTAGTTTTGGTATGAGTGCGACTTGAGCGTAATGGTGTGGCAAAAAGATTAAGTTTACTAGAACATAGTCGAGAAGGTGGAACAAGAATCGATTTTAAGACTGTTGCTTGAGGATGCCGAGGATGCCTCCTCTTGGTACTGCTGATAACGGAGCATTAATAGGTAGGCGAGAAACATCTTTTTCTAATGATGAAGAGATTCCACTGACATCGCCATTGGACCATGGGGACAAGGTTTCCGAATTCAACAACCACAAGGTAAGCCTGAGTGGATTGGTCACTAATCTCTCTCTCTCTCTCTCTCTCTCTCTCTCTCTCTCTCTCTATATATATATATAAAATCCGAATTTTTTTATTTAATATACACATCATATGTTATTGTCATATGGTATTCATTATTTGTAATTAATACTTAAACAAAATAGAGGTTTCAAAATGCAATATATCTTGTATATATATATATTTATACATGATTGATATATATATATATCATGTATATATATATATATATATATATACAAGATATATTGCATTTTGAAACCTCTATTTTGTTTAAGTATTGATTACAAATAATGAACTAAATAATCAACTAAAATTTAAAGTGTGGGGATGAATTTAGTATTCTGCCACCACTTAAAATTCGGCACCTTTAACATGCGGTTTATTCCGTTAACGTTGCCGAATTCGTAGCCTGTGGCAGAATACTAAATTCTTTCCAAAGTGTGACTCAGAGATTTCAAAATATTATTTTTTTGTGTAATAATGAAAAATAATCAACTAGAACTAAAGATAGTAACCTAAAATGCACAATTCCGAAATTTGAGATGAATCAGATTGTTCGTTTTGATGCAGTAAACATTTATGTGTAGTATTACGTCCCATAGGATACTGTGTATAACAAATATTCCGGATCCGGAATTTTATAACAAAGTTAGCAATTTCATACAGTGATTAAGTATATGGACAAGCATTATATGTACATGCAAAAAACACAATTTTTTTGGAAATTGAGGGCGCCCTCCTAAGGAAATCTCTGAGTCGGCCTTTAAGTTGCTTCAATTGTTCAATTTCAAAAGTTGATATTTCAGAGATTTCGTTTACAATACCATATGATGTGTATATTAAATAAAAAATTCGGATCCTGTATTTTATAACAAAATCGTGATTTCTCTACGGAGGCCATCGATTTGAGCTTTAAAGGGGCATTTAGTGATCCACAACTTCGTCCCCGACTTACCTAAAAAAGTTGAGATTTTTATATCATCTGAACCGTTAGCCTTAGTAATCCATGTGTACCTAATCGTACGTGCAAATTCGGTCGTATCTGTAAGAAATTCGCAATTTTGTATTTTTTGTAATTTTGAAATTACAGTACAGTGGCCTATGGGACCGTGGGAAAGAAGCAATTTGCTCATAACACAAAACCGCAAGATCGAGATAACTCAAATTTTGTGAATAAGCCTTTCTCAGAGAATATCTAGGGAACCACGAATGAAACAGAAGATTCTGGAATCACGAAATGCACCTTTATTATAGTGTTTAGTATGTGGACAAGCATATCAAGTTTAAAAAATAAACGTGTGTGCATACACAATACACACGCGCGCGCACACACACACACACATACGCATACGCACGCACACACACACTCAAACACAAATCACAAAAATATTACAGCTCAGCATTTCGTTTTAATTATGAGTATTTATATTTCAGTTTCCCAAAGGTCACTTTATTAATTGTCAACCTCTGAACAATTAAAACCATAACCGCTCTTCTTTCATAATTAAAACGCATATGGCTCATTCGTTTGATTTATTTGTTACTTAAATTATAGTAGGGTTTTTCTTATTCCTGTCAGTTCATTAAAAGATTTTTTGGTGTGTCGACGATTCCATTCGTTCTGAGAGGTTGCAAACTTTACCCAATCAATATAATAGAAATTCCATGTCACGATACCGGATAAGATTACGGCCATAATTAAAAAAATGCCCCTTTTCTCACGAAGAAAAATATTACAAAGCAAATGCACTGAATAATTCCAAACGCCAAACTTGACCAAACTCTGAAGCATTCAACCTAAGAAAATAATACGAATAAGTAATTATTACTCACCAAAGGTCTTTTACGTAGCTAAGGAATATTAGAAAATCTGTTACGTTTAAATTTATTCGTCTTGTTGCAGAAATAATATTTGACAGCTTGGTCCAATCATTTAAGTACTTCAGAGCTTTGGTCACTAATAAAAAACGACAATATTTGATGTTGAACAAAGTTGAACATTTCAGCTGTTAATACGGAATTTTAGTTTTTTTATCTAAACACATCCTCTCAAAATGAATTCATACCATCGACAATATGCGTTTACTGACAGGAATAAAAAATCAGACTATAATAAATTAATTAGGTGGGCGGAGTCAGTTGGGAAGGTGGCGGGAATTCAATTCCGTGATGCCAGTAAATGTAAGGTTATACTTTTCCATGTTTTTTTAAAACATATAGAGTAGTACGTACACAACCTATTTGTAGCAAACAGTTCAATTAATGATTTGGGATGCTTTAAATTTTGCTGGGATTTCTATAACTTCAGAGATCACGCCTTTTCAGAACTTAAATTTCATCACTTTTAGTCCTATGTTTTTAATCCCAAATCACACTTTCAGATCGTATTAGATGAACTTAGGTATTGTTATGACGTCTCGTAGGCGTCGAAACTCGAAAGTCAGAAATACCTTTCAAACACAAACAGATGAGCCTTGTGCACAAGTGATCTACATTTTGGCAAGAGTTCCATATGTACCCCTCTTCAATGTTTTACATGTAACAGATTCTTTTTTTATTTTTGGCCTTAGGGTTAGGGTATTCATTAGTGTAAGGCCATAAATATAAAAGAATTTGTTTCCTGTAAAATTTCAAAGAGGGTTACATATGGAACTCTTTCCTAAATTTTATATAATATAACAGATTTTAATGATTTGTAATTGGTTCAAGAATTTGGTATGTCCAAAACAACATTACATATATAGTAAAATTACACACGATTTATATGTTTGATACTTAATGTCCAAAAGAGGCGTCGCAGTTCAACGACGATATGTCCTCACAGCGAAGACTCCAAAATGACAGCGCATAAGTTCAAATAAAACTCCTCAGGTAATATATATTCCAAGGGAATCTTCTCAGTCCTGAAGGTAATTTTATCCAGCAGTTCAAGACGACGGGGTTTTCCCTCGACGACACTAATATTCTGCAATACAGTCCCAAGTATTCTACCACCATCAGTCTGTCGCTAATGTCCTCATTTAGGACCACAAACTGGAATCAGCTTTTGATACCAAAACTAAAGCTCTTTGGCCTAAAAGACGACAGCAAACAGTTTAATTAGCTTTCAAGCTCCGGCGGTCTCCAAAGTTATTATAAATCCTGGCTTTATGTATAACACAAATCTACCATCATTGTAGATTAAAACTAGCTATAAGCTAACCATATTGTATAGCTCCAGATTACAACTGCTGGAGAATCTTCTGCCCAAGTTCTCCATATATACACAATATTTCATAAAGTTCCCAAGTTTTAAAATAGACATTACCACAGCATCATGCATAAACATAACCTTGCACTAGCTGACCAATTAAAATTCACATAAATTACACCACTTCACATATATAACTCTATGGGGGAAATCCCCAGACATTGCAATGTTTTGATCTCAAAGCATAAACAGTTTCTAAGTTTACATCTTGGGGAATTCCCCTTTCCTTTATTGTGCAATCTATCTAACAGGTGCACCTTGCACAAACAAGTTAACAACACTAGGAGAATTCCACTTTCTTCTCTTTATAGTAAACAAAGTACTCTTCCCGTGAGAAATCTTTTCTCAAATAAAATTTAGAAAATAATATTTTAATCAAAATTTTGAGGGTAATATAACAGTATGTAGTTGACATTCCGCAACAATAATACATTATTTTTTATAATGAATTCAGTTATTTCAGACCTCAAATCAGGACATTTTCCAGAGCGTCTTTGACCTGATATTTAGATTACAGCGATTTCATTGCTTTCTCGTGTAAAAGAACATAACGCGCGTTGCCGTGTGCTATAATACGGGCCTGATTTTCACAGATTGAACGGCATACGTGTGCAGGGAATTTGGACATCTCAGTTTGCAAGGCGACGTCGGGTGAACATCTATGCTTTAGATAAAGGGCAAGAAGCAGACCATTCGCATATGTTAATAGTCGTCTGGACTGGAGGTATGTTGAGCTTGCTAGCCTCTCAGGAAAGAGATCCATATGCACCCCTCCTTAAAATTGTACAGGAAACATTTTTTTTTTTATTTATGGCCTTAAACTAACAATTACCCTAACCCTAAGGCCAAAAATAAAAAAAATGAATTTGCTACATTTAAAGCTTCGAAGAGGGGTACATATGGAACTCTTTGCCGTTTCGGACCATGTCGAGCCCCAGGCGAGACATGTCAGAAACTTGCAAGCGAAACACACCTCCAGACAACTTATGTTCGCGAATGGTCTGTTTGGAGCTGTTTATCTTGCATATATGTCGTGCAAAGAATTGAATGCGATTTTTTTTCTAATTAGTAAAATTTTGGATACATATCGTTTATAATTAACGTTAAAAGGATCATAGGCCTAACTATTTTCTTTAAATAAAACCACAAGATACCCTCGCTATATTCGCAAGTGTATGAGTCTGTCAGCAAGAGACAGTTAAGCGTGTAATCTACCGGAAGTATTCTTATATATTGAAGAGACAAACGTTCATGCTCCACGGCTAGTTAATTAGCCTGTAGCTGCGACTGTATTTTAATGAATACTTTCTTTCTTTTGATTTTCACGCATCTACTCATTTAATAATATTAAAC
>JAMKCH010029342.1:0-16717 GCA_023653785.1 Ophioderma brevispina
ATTTGACAGGTCATCCAAAGTCTCACTTCTCGTTTTCAAGAAAAGTGCACAAGAGTACTTCAAATTGAACTTTGTGGGGTCCCGTGCATTAGTGGCAAAGTGCTCAAAAGGCAAAAACAAACGAACTTCTAATCATGTCAATAGATAAGTGTATAATATAACCAAATAAGTGATTTGTAACAAGGCATAAAAGGTTATAGGTTTTTACTATAGTAAATGACAGAATTGGGCAACTAATTGCGCGTCTGATGTAATTTGACGCAGAGAACAGATTATCTACCGTGTTAAGATAAGCAAAGGTGTGGGTACTAGATTTAGGGTCCATAATCGCACTTTTTCTTTTAAATAGGTAAATTATACTAGTCCGTGAGTGGAAAAAGTCCAAATAAATGTAGCATTAAAAATATATTGATTAAACATGCTTTACAGAAAATGCATAGGCGCGATTGATTGCCAGATTTTGTCCTCGATTTAACACAGGATACCAGCTAACGATACTGGTAAATGGGTTGGCTCCACGATAGGGTGGGTATGTAAAGTGTGATGTTGCATTTACACAGGATTACAAATAGTGTATGTTAGAATTGGGTTATACTAATGGTAGAATTTCATGAAAATCGGCACGTTTTCAATCTGATCTTTACAATTAAGCGGCGTTGCGATGCTGGTGATGGATGTGGGGTTGGATATTTTTAATTGAATTCTAATTTTAAAAAAAGCCGAAAAGAGAAAATGCTGGTAATGATGATGTTTTGTTGTCAATGGATGTATTGTTTATCATATGTGGATTTAGACCATCCCATTAAAAAAACAGAATGAGAAAATGCTGATAATGTTTTGTTGTCAATGGATGTGTTGTGTATCATATGTGGATTTAGATCATCATATTAAAAAACCCATAATAAGAAAATGCTTTGATGTTTTGTTGTCAATGAATGTGTTATCATATGTGGATTTAGATAATCCAATTAAAAAAACAGAATGAGAAAATTCTGATGTTTTGTTGTCAATGGATGTGTTGTTTATCATATGTGGAATTAGACCATCCAATTTAAAAACCCAGAATGAGAAAATGCTGGTAATGATATTTTATTGTCAATGAATGTGTTTATCACGCAGTAATTTTTTATTAAAATGATAAAATACTCGTCGAAAGCGAAATGACCATAGATAAACTATATGCAACAGATAGGCATGCTGAATGAATAGTATAACCTTTCTGTTAAGATTTTTTTCATAGAATAGGGTATTAGATTTAAACTACATAACAATGTTTATTGGTCGAATCCCCGTGAACGTTTATTTTGTTTTACATTAAGGAATAATACATAATTCAGCATAAGTCACAAAAAAGTAGCCTTCTTTCATCGGGATCAATCGAGCAATTGGGTCACCAAAATTCATTATCGTAACAGGCGGGGGCGGGGGCAGGTTGCCACCCCAGAGAGCTTTGATCGGGAAAAAGCTTGAAAATCATGATAAATCATACCTTTTTGCCTACTCACTGTATATTTTTCTCCTCTGAGAAATCTGCCCCAAAACCCTGAATTTTCCCTTTGATTAGTTGACCCCTGTTAACGCCCCTCCAAAATCGATTGGGGTCGACCGTACTTAATTTTGTTCGTTTAAGACTATAACGGACCCATAAACACACAAATGACATAGATAAATTCCATCAAATCATTAACAGAAATAATCTAATTTTCTATTAGTAATCTTGCTCGGCAACGTATTGAAAAACAAATATTTTTTCCATGATTGTAGATCCAAACTGCGCTATGTAACGACTACAAAAAGTTTTTTATATTAAAAATAAAATTACAAAGTAGAAGATACTTATCGTTGTTTTATTTTTAAAAGACTTCGTTTTATGCCGTCATTTACTCATTAATTTGCCTCGAACACGCATATACCTTTTAAATAATAAATTTGAAAATCCCATCGAAATAACTTTTGGGGTGAAAAACTGTCCAAACTCATGAAAAAAAATGCCCAAAAAGTCTCATCAACTCATCATTCCATATTTGGAATGCTTACCAATATATTTTATCACACCTGAAGTGAAGAAGTCCGATCTGCCGTCTTATGTCATAGATGATGATTTAAGTATTATCTGTCGTGCACGACAGAACTCAAAGCATGTTTTCTATATGGACGATTCCGATAGTAGGAAAGTTCAAACAAAGTTTGCCGTTTGCTTTTGTACTTGTTTGTGCAATACCCTTCTAAACATTGTCGGTACGGGTCTACAACCGCTCAATTTGAGAAAAATTTGTATCCTCAAAAAAATCGCCTATGAACACTTAAAGTTAAACCTTTTAAAAATACTTGACATGTTTGATTCAACAAATCAAGAACACTTTCAAACGGCAAACGGGCCTATGACCCCATATGTATGTTTCCTCCATATTCGGAATCAGAAGATGTATGTTTTAAATTTTGGTATACTGTATGGTTCAAACTGTTAATTGATAGGTTTGTCCTCGAGGGTGTTTTGAGTCAATCCCACAATGCACCATTTTTGGGAATTTCACCTCATAGGGTCATGTGATCACATAAAAATCCTATTCTTAACACTTAAAAAACCATGGCTTTAACGATCATTTTAGTCACAAAGGGTTAGTATTAGGGAATGTTTGCTATGATTATGAAAGTCTTGTGGTTCTTAAACTTTTGGAACACTTTTCATCCCTAAGTACTGACATGTGTTTAGTACAGTCGGTATGAGGCACTTGCTATGCATCATGGGATTGATTCAAAAAACACCCTCTTAGGTGGTCCAAAATTTGAGTTCATTTCCTCCACTATTTCGCCTAAGTACGCTTGTACGCGTATTACAGGCGATTTTCGTGTCTTCCGTATTGGGTGTGAGTGTTTATTCTTGCTTCAATCGGTGATGGTCTGCAATACCAAACTGGAGAAGACACAAAACCGTCAGGGTAATTCAGCAAACCAAACGTTCAGAAAAGTTTTCCCAGTTCTGATTTGGTTTTTACGTTTTTGTCCTCTAAAAAATCTTTTAGTAAAAAAATAAAAAAAGTAAACATTTTTGTTTGTTAATTTTTTGCGGTTTTAAAAAACGTTTCGGGAACGTTTCGTAAGTTATCAAATAAAACCAACCTTTTGCGTTAATTTACAATGTTCTTAAAACGTATTTTCTGAAAACGTTTTCGGAACGTTTTTACGAGCAGGTTATAATACATTATAATTGGGTTTATGCAGACATTTCTATGGATAATAAGACCTAGAAAAACGGTTTCTAGATATTGAGTTGCGATTTATTACTTACAATAATCAATGTTTTCAGTGTTGAAGGCTAGGTAGCTTTAGGGGGGGAAACATCATAGAACGTTTTCTGAAACGTTGTAGTAAATAAACCAACATATTGACGTTATTGCAACGTTCCTAAACGTGTTTTTGAAACGTTAAAGGGAACGGACTTTTTGGGGTACGTTTATAATTTGGTTATTGACTATATCCGTTTCCTGTTAGTTTAGTAAGACTCGCAAAGAACCGAGTTCCAGAGTTAATTGTATGTGCTGTACTTAGGTTGCCATGCGACGGGCAATTTAAAAACGTCCTTTCCAGAATGTTGCACATTAAAACACATTTTGGGTTAAAGTTATAAAACTTTTCGTTTACGTTTGTTCCGAACTTCTGTATATAAACTTGACGATTTTCAAAATCATGTAACATTAATTTGGTATACTTTCATGAAACATTGCATAAAAATAAAAAAATCCGATGTTACCAGATAAACACCAAAATGTTTACTAAACGTTAAATAGATTTTAGCTTGGCACGTTTTGCAGACGTTTTGAAAACGTTTTTAAACGTTCACCATGTGATATATAGGGCTAGGGTAGGGGATTTAGAATTAAGGTACAAGAATGTCTATACTAAAAGCTACTTTATAAAATGATCACTTAATATTTGAAAAATAGTTTTAAAAAAATACTGACTCTAAACATCTAGACTATATAAAATAGAAATTAACTCTTAAAAATCAGGCGACTAGATGGTGTAATGGTTAAGTGTTCAGACTTCCACGAGTAGGGTCCATTCTACTCCCACAAGAGGTAAGTGATAGTGAGTATACAATTCTCGTCTATCCAATATCCTGTGCCAGTTTCAATACTGTTAACCTTTGCAATAGATACCCATTAAGATAACATCAACTTGACTTTTTTTCATTATGATTAATTTAATTATTGGCATTCAATAAATTTCTTTTTAACGTTTTTTGTTTTTTTTAATTGTGTATTTTATTTTGGTCTTAACTTTCTTACAACGTTTTTGACCATCCACAATAAAACGTACAGAAAACGTTTTTAGGAAACGTTCACAAAACTAAACGAAACTTTCACAAAAAGTTCGCAGAAAGTTTTTTTGGCTACGCGATCAGTTCAACTGCCACTAGAGTACAGCTGAGAATGTTTGCTCCATCCTAGCATCTTATGCTATTCCATTAATTCAATCATTCTGCAATTCACCAGAAAGTCTCATAACATTCAATAAAGCTGGTTTTGGAGGCCGTGCTGATTCTCCAGTCCTCCCTGGAAACCAGAACAAAATGTTAGAGCTATAAGGAAAGTATAATTCTATACTACTAAAAACAATCTTCTGTCCTGTCCGGCTATGCTTTCTTCGTTATCTTTGACATATGGGGCTGAAAATTGGCTAAAAGTACAGGGAGGACATTCTGACGTCTGTTATCAAGGGTTTTCAGATTGACTCAAATGGTCAATGGTTCATCTAAAGGTCCATTGAGGTCAATTGCGTAGAAATGTTCTATCTGTCCGGCTATGCAATAGCATATTAAACAATGGAATCTCAAATGACCCCTAATTAAACTTGCCCTTTTATCCTTAAACACAAATGACCCAGCCCGTCAGGATCATTGTGAATACCCTTTGATTTTCTGTGAGCTTCTGTGGACGAAAACGAATTACTTTAGCAGGTTTCAACAATGATCTAAATGACCTCTGAATGAACCCTTCGACTTTAGCCTTGAACATCCTCAAACTTCATCGTAAAAATATCAATCAAAACTATTTAGGAACATATCAATCCATTTCAGTTAAAAGGAAAACATATTTTTGGAAACATTTTTTCCCCTGGTGGCTTCATAGTTAAGCGAACAGTAGGATTTCAGTGTAATAGCAGATTCTGTCCGGTGGCGTATCTTGGTGGAGGCTTTCGGGCGCGCGCCCCTGGGTTTCATGCCAAAACATGCCAAATCAGCTATTTTCGGCTATTAGAGGTCCTTCCGCCCCGGGGTCCCCCTCAAACACCAGTAGGATACGTCGGTGTGCGCGTGTCGTTGTCCGTCGTCCTGCGTCGTCGTCGTCCCCGTTTCAGTCACACACCAATTGCTCTACTTACCATATCGCTGAAGTCAAGTTTTGATGAAGCTTGCACCAAATGTACCCTTAAGTAGGATGTCTACGGAGTCTGGTTTAGGTCTGGACAGATCTGATAGGTCAATCAAGTGAAATAGTATTGTTCACGTTTATCTCTCTTACGTCGCGGAATATTATGACAATGTATCTAGTTATGGGTTTGTGAATCCTTCGTAACCGTCTGATAACTGGTCATATTGATTGCATATGTTAGTAACTGCATTAAGCGATCAAATACTATATGACCAGAATAACATGGAAGACATTTGGTGGCTAGGAATAATCTAGCCAAGGGTTAGCAAATCTTGGTGTTTTTTGTTTGGTTCATCGCTAGTTACGATTAATCTCAGAAATCAGAAGAGGTGTCATATCGAAGATTAAAAGGTATTTGTTATTGTAAGGTGGGGTTTGTAAACATGATATGGAATAGTCCTACCTTTGATTCCGAGGCGTTCAAGAAGAAATGCTGCTGTCACACGGAAGACAACGCGACTTCTCGATTAAAGATCTGTACTGGTTAGAAAATGCAGATCCCCTGGTAGACAGGTCCATACTTGTTGGTTACCTCTGTCCAAAGGTTATCAGTGTATCGACATGTGAGGGACAACTTGCACATAGTGGGTAGCGGAGAAGTGGGCTACATTTTAAGCGAATAAAATATGAACAGATTAGATTCGCCGTCTCCATCACGCGTGTTGAATTCTTCTACCATTTGTGGATTTTCAATGTAGCTGGAGACAGAAGGTAACAACTCGATTTGAATTTTCAACCATAGCCAGTCTTTTTCACGTCCGTTTCCATTTCAGCGATGACCATTAAATGCGAGCAGATCTGAAGACAGCCCGCTAGATACTGGCCAGGTTTCGTCCCCGTTGCGAAGCTGATCATTATGTCAGGACGCTTGCAAGATTTTGCCTTTGATGTCCGCAGATACCGGTAAAATTTGAGATAGATTGGCGGAAATACAACATCATCAGATAAGCTGGGTTTTAGAGCCAAATTTGGCGACGAATCTTTGTCGGCGAATTTGTATCCGACGGATGTTCTATGTTAATTCTGTTCTTCTGCAAGTACAATGTAAATAATACATATTGAAATTTTAAGAGTTGGAAATTAGTTTGTCCTATCGTTCGAGTATGTGATTACAGAAGTTTTTAGGCTGTATCCCTAATTATGCAAAGTAATTTGAAGATAACTATATCACTCCATAGTACATACTTGGCAGGCTGTTCAGTAGAATTGTACCGTCAGGACTATTTGCTTCATTTAAATAGCTGTGGTCAAACTTTCTGCATGACTTGCGTGAATAAAGCCTTTGGTGCATGAACGACTTGAATTCTGTTGAACTCATTTGGGACCAGACCTATGTCCTCGTCGATATATACTGGTACAAGTCTGAAGTCGACAGTCTATTTGAGCCAAAGAAATGTCAAGAGCTGTTATGCCCGGGCTGTTATGTTGGATCTTATAATGAAGAGCGTATACACTTTTTCTTACATCATGTCCATACAAAATGTAACACTTTTACATTAGAAAGAAAAGAAAAGAAAATTCAAGGGTAGAGTCTAGACTAGTTTGTAGTCTTTTACATTGCTTGAACACTGATCTTTGACTTGTTTAAGATTTATACGTACATCAGAGCAGTGTTTCGCCAGGGCAAGGTTATATTCCTCTTGGCACACAGCAGAAGACAAATAGGTGTTGGACATGACAGCCAGTAGGCAACGGCTTGCATCGATTGCGTGATACAGAGTTCGCTGCCATGATGTACCTAAAATTCAAGACATTATAATTGTTAGGAAAAGTGGAAATGGTGAGTTAATGTGTGAATACATTTCAATACTCTTTAATTAAGCATATACTTTGATTAATGAGCATACCAGTTTTCAACTCTTGAACATCGAAGAATATTCGAAGATCCGGTTTCAAATCCTGCAATATTTTGACTATTTCGTGTGCTTGTTCACTATCTCGATGGCTGTACGACACAAATACGTCGTATTGAATAGGGACCGCAAATAAACTGGCTGGTTTCCTGATTGGAAGATCCTTTGCCAGCTCCGAACAGCATCTTGATATTTTCGCTCTATCATTTTCTCTATAACAATAAGGGGAGTAAAACATTCACTTCATTTGACATGTTTAAAATAAAATCTTATTCTGTTTTGTAACATTTTAACCTGTTGGTTTTTAAAAGCATATTGCATATTGCTCGAGCTTGGGTTACAGAATTGGAGGAAAGGTAGTGTGTGGGGGTATATGTATGTGTGAGTATGTGTGTGCGCGCGTATGTACGTGCGTGTATGTGTGTGCACCCTCGCGCGTGTATGCGTGTGCGAGAGAGTTTGTGTCTGTGCAGGAGCACACAATCGCATGTGTATGAGCTTGTATGTGTGTAGGCTCTTACAAAAGGTACATAGATTGTGCTATAGGAGCTATAAAGCATTCCAAATTATATGTATAGTAAAATGGTCAAGTATGGCTTCAAGAACATACTCTTTAGAATTAGGGTAACAACAGTGCTTAATTTTTCAGGGTTGATTTGTGAACTACTCTAAATGGTGACTATGAGAGTGTGGTGCTAAATTGTGTGAATACGTATTTGAATACGGAATAAATTGCTATCTCATCTTAGTGGCGCTGTTCTGTGCAGTTCACGCTCCATAGAAAAACGTGTTCACACAATTTGGCAGTCCTCTGTGGTGCTCGACTCTACCTGCAGTCGATGTACTGAACCAATCCAATGTATGTAGGAAGGTCTTTCACAGAGGCGACATAAAATGGCGCCAAAATCTGGCGACGAGTTCTTCTATTACAACAGAGGGCCAAGTGATACTGCTCCAAGCAAGATATTGCTTTGAGGTCAATTGAGTTAAAACTAGAAAAAAGATGTGGCTAAATGTAACATTGCTGTATTGCAATTTCATTCATTTCAACACTATTGTGAAAATTTGAAAAATATTATAATTTATTATAATGTCTAACCCGGTCTTTTTCCGTTCAATGTATAAAATCAGAGTCTCAAAGGCAATAGTAACGAACTTAATAACATCTACAAATTAATATATATCGATCAATATTACCATAATATTGCAATTAATATGTAAAGAAATTTGTCTAGAATTATTTTAATGTCCAGGGTCCTTTGAGAAACGGCCGCACAAGGAATTTCTTACTATGACCACACTGGCTACTTTTCAGCATTGGTCTCATGTATTCCCTTTGTGCAACGCTGATTCCCTAGCTAGAGTTTTGGTTCCTGTAACACTTAATAGCAGCCTGGGATGCTCGAAGTTCGCTTTCAAATGTAGAATCATGTCCTGTCCTCTTCGCTACACGACAATAAACACGTACTCTGTCGGTACTAGGTCTGGTCCCGAAGCCGAAATCAAACATCCAAATTTGTAAAATAATTTCTTCATTATATCGCAATTAAATGTAAAATGTAACTTGTTACTTTTGTTCTGCAACTTGTGCTCAATAAATAAAATTTCAAATGAAGTGATAAAAGTATATCATTTTTACGGCCTGCATGCGATCTTATATTGTAGCTCAAAAGGTATCTTCATTACAACCTACAGCTGCCATAGTATTCCAGAGTAAAGGGTTATTATCTTTTTGCGAAAACGAAACGAATACGAGATTCCTATTATGATTCTGCACCCTTCAAACAAAAAGCGTATAACCATGTTGCAGGTAAATATCTACCCAGGTGCACACTATTAAACCTACTGCCCTCCCTGAAATCGCTGAAAAATACAGCAAAATAATAAGCTCCCCAAAGTTATAAGTTGCGACGAAATATATTCTCCGATGGCTCTACAGCGTTAATTACAAAAAGCCTACCTTGCAGGAGTAATATGCTTACACAGATGTACACTATTAAACCACCACTCTAACAGGTTTTTACTCAACCGAGTAATTTTTTACTCCTTATGGTTGTTAAAAAGTCAGTCTTTTGTTGAGTAAACTTGACTCAACAAAAGGTTGAGTAGCAGTTTACTAGCCTGTAGTAACATTTTACTCAGTAAAAGAGTCAAAATTTGACTCACGTTAGTAAAATTTTACTCCGCTTTCTCAACAGTTGAGCTGTTAACCTTTTTTTTACTCAACCAGGTGATAAACTTTACTCAACCCCCAAGGAGTAATATTTTGTACTGTATTTGGGTAGATTTCTTGCTCCGTTGAGTAACATTTTACTACATGAATGTTAAGCACAAAACTGTTTGCCCCAACTGTTTGATGCAACATTATTTTTACTCAATTGACCATTGGTAATCCTTTGGATTGTAGGTATAAAGCAACTGTTTGCTATCAGAACGCTACAGGTGGCTCACGCCGGTTGAGTGAAATTGCTTGTTCAGTATACTCGAAACCTCCAGATATTCTGATTTGATTTCTGTCGGTAATAGAACTACTCTTTCAAACATCCAAAGGACACAGCAAGATTACTTAACGTTGTTGGTATTCTTGGTATTTAAAAATAAACAAAATCTACAGAGATCATATTTTCATTATTCATTACGTCACTTTTTCTTCGAAGTCCTGGTGTTCAAAATCATGATATGTATATTTCACCGCACGTCGTTTAGTCGTGTACCGATGTACATGCACCAGTTACCACTAAAGGTCATAAATTTGTCAGATTAATTGAAAATATCATGCTTGCACAAATCACAACCTATAAATTTACTGAGCAATATAGCGAATCCCCCTTGGAATCACAGTCCTCACAGTGATACAGGCCTCAAGTCCACTCGGTGAAAGTTTCCGTTTTCATAATCCTTGAATATGAGGTCGTAAACAAATTCACATAGTCCGGGTTACGCCGGAAACTCAGCAACTTCACAATCATAACAAGTCCTTGCATCATCACCCACAATAATAATTATTATTATATCTGATTATAATTTGTTTGGTGTAAAATATTAGATGGCCAGCTTTCCGCGACCCAATCTGGTCAACCATGCCATTGGTATGTCCGCGGCAATTCCGGCAAGATCAGAGGGCAAATCCAACGCTGTGTAATTTCTGATCCGTCACTCTGGGTGCGTCAACTTCTTTTGTCACGCAAACGTGAGTTGAGCTTTCAAAACTGCTTTATTCAACATGTATTTCACAGTTCGGTGAGGAGTACACGAGATTTGCCGTTTTACTCCATGCTGATTAAATCTTGACTCAACTATTTTACTCACACTCTTGTTACTACTCCCCCGCACGAGTACAATATTTTAAATATTATATAGAAGCTCGGAGAAACTGGCGAGACAGACTAAAATAAATACGAAAAAATACACGGCTCGAACCCGGACCATCTCGCGTTCTAGTCGTGAGATATTACCACCGAGCCACAGAGGACTGTGTTTATGTGGAGACCAGTGAACGAGCGCTAATGTATTTCAGTCTTTTATTTCAGAGCTTCAAGCGGCCGACTTGATTATATTTTAAATCTTGAGAATGGGAGGGGCCTTATATACCGTCGTTCCATATGACGTCAGCCACCAGACATGTTGGTGGACAAGAATCATACATTCCAGGACTACATCAAACTGTCAATCGATCCATGTTTAGATCGATTGCCCAGGGAATCATTTACGGTTGATGTATTGTAACTGGAATGCGTCTATCTGTCCACCACATGGGCTGGCTATTGATACGTCCCCGACCACTGGCGATGCTACGGCGGTGCTGAAAGTGTGTAGTCCTTTGTCACAGACTCCGAAAAATTTTCCTAAATTAGTACTGGCGCGCAGAGATTAACGAACGTTTTTTATCATCGGCATAGCGATGCATGCAAATGAAACTAAATCTCAAATACTCCTTAACCTAAGGGTTCTATGGAGATTTTTGCATCAGAGGGGGGTCCGTTACGATTTTTGATTTAACTATCTACCGAATTGGTTGGTCGAACCTATGACAAATTGAACGTTTTTGTCGGGTAACTTCGGTGCTCGCAAACACGGAAAAGTGAACACGCAATCGCTACGGTTCAAATCCCTTTTCCCACAATGCATTTCTGTATTATTCTAGTCTTGAGAATTTTTCAAACGCTGGTTTCAATTCACGTTTTCCATTTTAGAAACAGGCTATACGTACTATACCGTACCGCCGTCGGCGCGTGTCCAGATGTTTAGAAAGTGTTTTCTCTGGAGTGTGCTGCGGCATTATATGAGATTGCGATTTAATTATTCCGTATTGAAATAAGGGTTTACACAATTGGCCTCGACCGACCCTACCGGTCTATATGCATGATTCTGCTTGATATAAACTATTTTTAAAGTGTATTTCAACTTCCTAAAACAACTGAAAAACAGCAAAGAAGCCAGTTCGTAGTTTATGATAGCCCCCGAAGTTATAATTTTCTAAATGAACGAAACGAAACAGATTCTTAGATCGTTCTTCACCCTTAAAGAGACACTGGCACATTTGAAAAATAGTGGCCCTCAAGAGATTTTTCAAATCGATATTTTTTGCATGATTGTAAAGCTTTTGTATACAAGCCTCACCCCGAATATTAAGAAGACCAAAGCTCCTTATGGGTAAACAAAACATTTAATAATTTAACGGTCGCCGGCGACGCTAAAATTCAGCATAAGACGACAATTGTGCTTTTACACAAGAAAGAACACCAGGAATCACACACCACTAAATACCTAAGGTGTAGCAGACGACAGAGTGCCGAGACAGTGTTGGCGCCGGTAATATGGCCTTGCCTAAATTAAAAGAGTCACAAAATGTTGGGAAAAAAATGAGTTGTAGCTCTTTAAATAAATTTGAAATTAATCAGTGATGGACCTAGTAACAAACGCATTGTTGGGGTGGTAGAAGATTTGCTCTGTGCCTTTTTGTATAATTTCTGCAGGGTTTGGGAAACTGTACAATTTTAGGTTTTCTAGTAACACTCAACTAGCGTGAACTTTTGAAACATGCAACTCTTTTCGATGCATCTGTAGCTAAAAAATCAGCCTTCATCATAATGACTTTTTTCATTTTTGTTGATATGTATTGTGCTAATCTCCAAAAAAATTCAGTTTTGAAGTAACCAGTCGCTTTTAGAGCCTCGACATCGACGTTTGGTGAGAGGTCCTTTTGTACACATTCCTATTGGAGTTATTTAGTGATGTGATTCCCGCACTCTCCGTATGCACGGTTTCTCACGCTATGCATCACTGTTTGATGACCGTCTAATAACCTTTGATGTTTTAATATCATTGAGGTAATAGTCAAAAATATTCATGTAATATACCATTTGTTGAATTACATTTATGGAAAACTTAAAAGTTGGCCTACCAATTAACCTGGATGTCCCTTTAAAAACCCCCTCATATCAAATGTCCCTATCTGTTTTGGGGTATTTTATTTATTTTTATTGTAAAAATATATCTCTGTTCTCTTCCAGGTGGCCGAGACTATCATTTAGAGCAAATTGAGAAATTTCATATTTTTTTGAAAATGTGCCAGTGCCAGCTTTAATAACAAAAAGCCTAATTCATTTCGTTGTCATCTCTATAATCACACTTTTTAAACCTATTTCACTTATAAAATCACTGAAGTAATCCGTTGCAATTTTAAATAAAAATAAATAATAGAGAAGCAATCTGAATGCATACCGTTATAGTACGGTAACATTGAATGTCATTGGATGCACACCTGGTGTACAGTGAGCCTGTTTCGTTTCGTTCGCTTAAAAACTTCTGGGGAACTTATTAGAAATGCGAAACGGATCTTTCGCTGTCTTTTCCAGTGATTTCCTGCAATAGTTTTAGGCTTTTTTGTAGAGGGTGCAGAACATCTTAAGGATATAGTTCTTTTCGTTTAGTTTCCTTTTTGGCAAATTATACTTTCTTCTGGGGCGTATTAGTATAATGCGAACGGGATTCTTTGCTGTCTTTTTAGTGATTTTAGGAAGTGAAATAGGTTTAATAGTTTGCATCTGTGTATTCTTTATACCTGCAATGGTTAGGCTATTTTGGTAGTTAAGGGGGTGCAGACCTGCCTTAAAGAATCTGTTCGTTTTTGTTTCACAAAATATATTAGTAAAAGGAAAATGGTCCCTTTTATTTTTGTTAACATCTTAAAGTGATTGGGTCACGATAGATCGTTTCGATAGATTTTGTTAAGATTTCGTATAAATGAACTTCCATCGATGTACGTCAAATATCAGAAATAAAAATATGGGGTCACCGAATTCGTTTTTGATAAATCTATTAAAACACCTTATTTGTCCGAAAATTGTACACACGTCCCTATGGAAAAGTCATTTTTCATGACATTTTTGATTTAAAAAAATCGGTTCGATAACTTTTGTCCAAATTTTAATAAAGGTTGCGACTAACAAGATCTGCGTTACTGAAGAAAAAAGAAGGGGTCACCGACCTACTTTTTCTGTTTTTTGCGAAAATAACGGCATTTTTAGTAGTCTAAAATACCAAGCAATATTGAGGTGCGTAAAACGCCACAAGTGTCAAGCATGGCACGCTTCAAAAGCTGACACGCGAACAAACAATAACAGGCACGCAAAATGTGCGCACTGATTAAAACTTATGAGCATTGTTTTTTCCCTCTTTGTAATTTTTTGATATGTTGTTGTGCCTGTATTATGGAATCAATTAAAAAACTATGGCAAGAAACGGGCAGAAAGTTTATGGAGGGTGAGAGGGACAGCAAGGCCGTTTCCAGATTTCGTGCATTTTGAATGGCACTTTAAGCGTGTAGGCCTACTCTGCAACCAAGTAGTAGCTGGACGAATATAGGCTACCTATAATACTTCTTGGCAATTTTCTAAATACTGTTGTCCAAATTCCTCCTTTCCGAAGTTAAAACGATATTAATACAAGTTGTCATTGGGACTTAAAAAAACATGAGCAATCGCTACGTCGTCTTTTTATGCAAAGTTGTCGGCCACTATGCTGCATTGGCGCTGGGCCACAAAATTCTGTGGTTTTTGCTTTTAGAGAGAAATCACAGCTAAAATGTAACCATAAAGCCTTAGTATCATTGAATAGTGATTTAAAAGTGATTTGCAATCACTTCTTCAATGTTTTAAAATGAATTATGAGTTCAAGGTAATTGAGTCAAATCTCACGAAAAGATAATCAACATTCCATTTTATATTTTACGGCATTCCTGCCGTAAAGTTACCTGAATTATCCTTCTTTTTTAGTAAATTAGCGTTTCCATAAAATGCCATAATTGCTGTTTTAATACTGAAAAAATGTCTTTATCTACATGAAAGTGTACATAAAATGTATTTTTTTCTCGGATTATCCTGGAATTTTATCACAGGCAAATAATAAGGATCGTCATTTACCTTTACTGCCGGAAATTCGTAAAATGGCCAGTGATATTCCTTCACGAAACCTAATATAATATCATATTATCATGTTTATGCAATTTAACGCTCCTATAGAATCTAAAGTGAAATTTGTTTGGAAAACCAAATGCTCGTGTCATCTGAGTGTAGTCATTAGACTTGCTGAACGTCCTGAACCATTTAAATCGTTACTGACATAGAAATATAAAGACAACACACTTTCCGTATACGACATTGAAAACGTGTGTTTGAAAAATCAGGAGAGAAGCCTGCTTATTTCGGAAAAAAAGGAGGATATTTAGTTACTCTTGATGGCCCGTTATAAGTATATGCGCAATTATAATCTTTGACTCATGTTTGGTTTAATATTAATAGTAATGCATTAATTCTGTGAACGCACATAAGGCCTACTAATCCATGTACAGTCCACCTCTTTTATCCGGCCACCATTTATCCGGTTCCTTCTATTATCCGGCCGGTGGCTGGCGGCCGATTGCGCCTTCATGGTGTATTTTTTCTATTTTTTTTTTCCTTATTTTTTTCGTTAACCACCTATTTTTTTCCGTTGAACTTGTATATATCCTATATACATGACGTACCATTGAAATAAGGGCTTCCCACATCCTTTTATGGGTTCGTTTTCTGGGGTAGTTCTCGCTACAACGAGGTCAATCGGACTACATCCCCAAAAAATCATAGCTGTGCCACCATGACCGTGATAAAAATGCGCAATCTAAAACTACTTGTCGGCCCGAAAACACGTGCACGATGGCACAATTTCTAGCGGTCAATTGAACCGTACAAAAACACCTATACAAACACTGATTGTGCCATCTAAGCACAATATTAATGGACCGATATGAGCATCATAAACCTGACAAACGTATATGAAAAAAATAATACAAGAACACGTACAGACTTTTTTTCAAACCAACAAATTTTTAATAAAATTCTACGTGTGACTTATATCTAGACACCCTTTCCAAACCAGGAAGTGTCCAAACCCGGAAGTCAATTAGCTCAATTTGATAGGCTATTCCCAGCTTCCAAATTTTTGCACATCTTTGCACTTTCGTAGCACGAGCTTGTATGATGGAATTTCTTGTTTTTTAACAGGATTTAGATCCTTATTTCATGATTTAAAATCTGTTCTCTTTGGCTGAACTGTTACGATGCCGTGTAATGTCCGTCGTTTGACATAACCGCGCCTCTCGTAAATAGGCAATGATCGGCCATTCCGACCTGTGAGGATTTTTGACAGACGATCGATCGATCGTTGACTGAGATATCAATTAGATATAGCAATAATTGAAATAAACATGCAAAAACAGTGGTATAATTTTCTGTTTTATTTCTCACTACATTATTTCCATTTCATATCATTCATAGCACTCACAATTTGTTACGTTTGTATAGCAATGTAAATACATTGTTCTACCACTTACTCCCCACTGAACTTCCGTTAGCCTGTGTTTTGAGCATCAATCCGCATATCCGGCCAAATCGCATATCCGGATTAGCGCCGGTCCCGACGTATCCGGATAAACGAGGTTGACTGTAGCTGCATTGGAAACCTGTAGGGGCCAAAGCGTGCTGCTATCTTCGGGAGATCGCATAGTTTACGCAAGGTGGTTTTTACGCGCGCGAACACTGGCAGCCAAGTCCACAATTTTGGCAGAAATAAATCTTCGTGGGGACTGGTGCGCGAAGCTAACGTGACCCAATCACCTTAAGCCATAATCTTTGTCATTTAAATAAATAAATTTAATGCTCGAAACAGATTACCTGTTTAGTATAAACAATTGATCTGAGCACTTGTAGAGGCCCATTTTTGGGCTGTAAATGACAGTTAATCACTGTCCGCATCTATCGGATTATATATTAGGAAAATAAAATCGAAATTACTGATGCAGACACGGCATACCTCTGCTTACTTTCAAACAATACTTTTTATTATTAGTTTATTCTTTCGTTTAATTTCATTTATCAAGAACGACTAGTA
>JAMKCH010029343.1:0-17772 GCA_023653785.1 Ophioderma brevispina
TCTAGCTCCTTGTTAAGCATGTAAAGGAATTAATACACTTATGAAAGGTAAATTTATGTACTGCAAAGCTATCTAGGTAAGAAATACAGCAAAAGATTAATAAAAATCGGAAAATGGCGGCCATTTTGAATTTATGCAAATAGTTGTGTATGTATTTTTTTCCACCAATTAGGTTACGTATTTCTATACAACGTCGTAATAAAGACATAATATACTATTTAAGTAAAAAATATTCATTTTATTGGGCCAGCAACACCAAATTAGGACTAGCTATATAACAAATGAATGTAAAAACATAGGAAGTGGCGGCCATTTTGGATATTTATGCAAATTAGCAGTACTTTCCACCACTTGGATTTTTTTGGACTTTTAGTATGTCATTTCTGGGGACCTTGATAGAAATGCATGGGGTGAAAAACATTCTATTGCAATTTTTTCCAGGTCATATCACATATTACAGCCTATTTGGAGGAGTCCTCTCTTCAACAACTGTGAAGTCGGCATCTTGTGCGCTAATTCAAGATCGTCGGCATAAAATAAAACGACAGGTTCCTGCACTCCTAGGTTTGGTCGTTGGTATTATGATTGAACAGGAGGGTTTGCAAGCACACTCCCTTGTGGTTGACCATCTTGAGCTACGCCATCGGCTCTTCATCGCTCCCAGCTGAACAAAAAATTGTGTGCCAGCAATCCTGGATAAGCTCAGTCAAGCGGATTGCACTTGGTAATTTCCAACTTAGTAACTTTACTATAATGTATGACGTAGATATGTGGACACCGATGACGTGACCACAGTTCCAATGTTGTAAACAGACTGCACAGATTGAGTCATGATGTGGTTGTTGATTCTGGTATTATGTATGTATTATTATAAGGCCTATGGGACTAATATTTCTCTTTGAAAACACCTAGAATTTCACTTACAAGGGAGGTGTGTAACCCGCGGCCCGTCCGATTCAACCCGTTGTAGGTGGTATGATATTGAAATTGCTTTCACAGTAAGCGTGATTTCAATTGTAATTAAAGTCATTCATGAGTTTTTGTACAATCCTTATGTGGAATACCATTTTTAATAGTATGAATGTTTGCAGATATCTAC
Source organism: Ophioderma brevispina (assembly GCA_023653785.1). Classification (NCBI taxonomy): domain Eukaryota; kingdom Metazoa; phylum Echinodermata; class Ophiuroidea; order Amphilepidida; family Ophiodermatidae; genus Ophioderma; species Ophioderma brevispina. Next base: position 1,100 of record JAMKCH010029343.1, read on the forward strand.
TTATCAAAGAAATTATATGTTATTTGACCGGGGGGCTGAAATGACTCGTTGCTGCCCTTCTGGTGAGGTTCTGGTATTATAGTAGTAAGTCAGCCACTTTGAAAAAAGGGCTCTAGTTTTCGGTTAGGGTAGCGTGGTCGAATTAGAAAAATGCCAATGGTACCAGGTGGTAGGTGTAATAGTTGGATCATCACCTGGGTCGGGGATGTTATAACTCAGAACGTGGTGAATGCAAATTATTTTTTGGCCAAAAAAAGGTCAAAATTGACCCAAATTAGGTAAAAATCATTAGAGATGGTGATTTATTTATTACGACTTCATATTGGAAAGGTATTACTAATAAAATTCCCCCAATATATAGCTGTAGATTCAAGAAAAAATTTGTGAATGTTGGAATATGGGGTTAATTTTGACCCCAGGAAAGGACCAAAAAGGGTCCAAAAATGGACCCAAATAAGGTTGAAAAATAAAAATCATTAAAATGGTTGATGAATTCCAAGTCAATATCTAATGTAATTTTTATTTTCCCCACTACAGTGCCTTGTAGATCAAGACGAATTTGATGTTGGAATCGGTGGTTATTTTTGACCCCAGAAAGGGCCCAAAAGGAATCAAGTTGACCCAAATAAGGTAAACATCATAGAATGGTGATGTACTTATTCCATCTGAATTTGAAACTGTACAGTTCATTTGACCCCCTCCCACTATATAGGCTGTCGATTGAAGAATTGAATGTTGAATCTGGGGGTATTTTTACCCCAGAAAGGGCCGCAAAACAGGGTCAAAATGACCCCAAATTAGGTTAAAAATCATAGAATGGGATTTATTTATTTTGGACTTCAATTTAAATGGACTATTTAATTCCCCCACTATATAGCTGTAGATTCAAGAAGAATTTTGAATGTTGGAATCTGGGGCCAAAAGGAGTAAAAAATTGAACAAATATGGTTTAAAAAATCATAAAATGGTTGATGTATTGATTCCATCTTAATTTTAAAATGTAAGAGTATTAGTTATTTGCCCATAGCTGTAGATTGAAGGAATTTGAATGTGAACCCAGACAGAAAATGGCCATAAAGGGTTTTTTTTAAAAAACAAATGAATTGACTTCAGTAAAATGGATAAAAACAAGGGAAAAATGGTATTTGGTATGCAAGATGTTTCAATACTGAAGGCAGTAGTAAATTTCAAAATCAATTGCCAATTTAACCTTATTCTACTCTTATCAGTTAGTGGACATCCAAAATGAAAACTTTTTGATATAATGTCAAATGACACCTCATAATGTGGTCAAATATATTAAACCAATTAAATGCATGGTTTACATATCTGCAGTCTTGCTCTGTTAAAATTGGTATATTAATGCACAATATCAAGCTTTGTAAACTAGGGGAGGGAGGTGTTTGGGGGGGACTGACGCGCCATTCCAACAAGTCCCATTAACCCCTAAAAGCCCAAAAATAGATTTTTTGCAGCGAATTGTAGGTAAAAAGTTCCACTTTTGCCGATTGGCACCCTTTGTAATTTTGGGGGCCTTGTATAATTTTTTTGGGAAGTCCCCTTTTGAAAAAAATAATTCCACCTCTCCTAATAAGTGTTCCCTTTTACATGACATTCGCGATGAAAAAAACCTGAAAGGGATCAAAATGGTCCAACCCAAAGTAGTCAAAATTTAAAATATCCACAATTCATTCTTTGTCCTGAAAATAGGTAAAAACAATCCAGTAGGAGAGAAACGAGAAGAAAACAGTGGTCTGTCAGAAGAAAAGCTATCCCAAAATGTTGTTTTAAATCGATCTTTACCGGTTTTATTTATGCCCTGACATTATCACAACTGTTTACATATGGTTACGGATATTATTGAAATGAAAGTTATTGTCTCCAGAGAAACTAAGATTGCCTTCTAAAGGCCTGTGTGGAAAACATCTTACTGTATGGTGCAAGGAAGAAACATTGACATGAAGGGGGGGCTGCATGACTTTTTAAGTGGCACTTATACAGTCTACTCATGCACAGTTGGAATATATTCATGGAAAAAAAATCATACCGAAATATCGGATATATGGTGAAAATACATCCTATGACCACAATTGTGGCACAGAATAGAGCACAGTTCGGTGGGCATTGCTTTCAAGTCAAGGACCAGATTATATCAGACCTGTAATCTGTGGAGTCTTCCATTTGTCCATAGTAGAGTAGCAGATCACTTACCCTACTCTGATATGCTATTGCAGTAGAGATACCAGCTTTACTTTGAAGTGGGAGCAGCAATACATGATAAAGACGTGTTTTGAAAAGACGTACGTCACGGATTTCGACAAAAGTCAAAAGAGGATGTGATCGGTCCACCTTGCCCAAAACATGGCAATCGTTTTGTCAATTGATGCAAATCTATGTGGTTGCAAGCGGACAAAAAGTGCCAACAATTTGGTCTTTCCAGTTGCTTCTCAAAAGATTAATTCATAGTAAAATTGCCCAATTGATAGCTTTAATTCACATTCTTTTGGGGGTCTCTTTTTGACCTCTTTTGGCCCTTTCTAGGGTAAAATTTTGGAGTCAAATTGATTAAAGATCCACTTTCTCTAAGGTTCCAAGGTAAAAAAAAAAACAGTTGATTCGTCCCCGCCAGCGCTCCGTTTTGACGCCGCACCGATTTTGTATTTCTATTAAAAAAAAAGGACAAACACCACCACAAAAAAAAAGTAAGGCTTAAAAGGGGGAAAATGAAGTTAAAAAAAATATGGGAGCAATATTGAACTCTCATACCTATTTTAACGAGTATCCTTCATTTTGTTGACAATTTCTTCAACATTCTTAAAATACTACTATTTCACAATGCGAACGCATCTTCAAATATATCATGGTGGCCATCTGAGACATGGCGGCCATCTTTGAAAAAAATGATAAATAACAAATAATAAAGGCCCCACCCCCCTCACCAACTTTTTCAAAGTTAGGGCCGATCAAACTGTTTTATTTTTTACTTGGCCTTTTTTAAATAGCTCGTCCCGGTATCAAAAGATTTTCAAGGAAGTGATAGTGAGCAGAAGATAATTCGGTTGGCCGGTGGATGGAAAGGTTACTATTTGTCTCATTTACTCTGTGTGAAATCGAGGACTTAAACAATAAAATATTAATTAGATATTAGTTAGATACACTTAGATTAGAATTTTATTTATACCAGTATTTAGGAGGCTTCATAAATAACGTTTTTAGCCCTCATATGAAACTGGTTGAAATGAAACGAGGCAAGCATATTTAACGAATGGGTATTGGAGTCCAGGGCGATTTAATCAAGAGAAACTATAAAATGGGTGTATATCTGACCCAAAATGTCACAAATTTAATTTAGTTATATCTACTACCAATCTATTAATAGAATGAGGGTTTCATTTTAGAAGGCTTAGAATGCATATAAGTGGAATGATCACCTTGCCATTGTTAACTTGTAATGACTCATATTTTGGGTCAATTTTGACCTTTTTGCCTTTTCTGTGTCAATTTTGACTCCAGATAGATTCAAACAGAAATTCCTTCGTGAGAATCTACGATATAGAGTGTAGGTAGAAAATGAACAATAAATACTGCATTTTATATTAAAGTTGCGAAAAGTAGTACATCACCATTCTATGATTTTACATTATTTTGGGTCAATTTTAAGCCTTTTTCACCCTTTTGAGTCAAATTTGAACCTCGATTCCATACATTCCATTCTTCTGGATCCTTCTTGCTATAGAGTGGGGGAAATGAAATACTAGTTTAAGATGGAATAAATACATCACCATTCTTGATTTTTACCTCATTTGGGTCAATTTCGGACCCCTGTGGGCCTTTCTGGGGTCAAAAAACCCCCAGATTCCAATATTCAAAGTCTTCTGAATCTACAGCTATTGGAATCACCATTCTATGATTTTTACCTTATTTGGGTCAATTTTGACCCCTTTTGGTCCTTTATGGGGTTCAAAAATAACCACAGATTCCAACATTTGGAATCACCATTCTATAATTTACCAATTTTTAAAATGGGAAAAATTATAATATTGTTAGATTAATATGAAGTTGGAATCACCATCTATGATTTTTACCTTAATTTGGGTCAATTTGACCTTTTTTGGCCATAGAAAAAAAAATGCACACTTCTGATTTCTACATCACCCAGGTGATGATCCTTCCACATATGCTACCTAACATGTAGCAGCTATGAAATTTTTCTACTCTTCCACATACCCCTTGGTGCCCAAAACGGTCCGGGCTGACGTACTATAGTCAATTAATTTCGATTTCGCGCTTGCTTCTCGCGCCTTGTATTCGCAAGCTTCGTTATAACATACATACATAACTATACAACATGTACAAACGGCATTTGTATAGCGCCTTCTCAAAACAAGGTCAAAGCGCTTTTCAAAATAGAGCGAGTAATTAAAACTATTTAGCCTAAAAACATAGTAATACAAACAGGGTATTGTAAAGATGAACCAGGAAGATAAGTGCTTCAACTAACAAACTTAAAATAACATAAAAAGAAAACAGCTGCATTAATTAAATATCATGTGAGGCATAACAAAAAACAAATTTAAGCACCGATCAAACTCTTGGAAATAGATGAAATTTTAGAAGCTTTCTTAAAAAGTAACAGGGACTTCGTATAGCAAACAGTCCCAATCACGATTCACGATTCACAACGTTTATAATTGATGTACACATTTTAGACCTAGCAAATTTCATAAAATTCTTTAAAAATGACTCTTGAGCATGTCAAGAGGTCCAATATCCGACAAATATGAAAGGGAAGCGATTCAGATCAGCTCGTCAACTCGTGATTGTGTAATAACAAAATACTGGTTTGGGCCGAATCGCAACCCCTGACCAGCAAACAAGCAAACAACGTGTTTGACGATCAGTTTGATATATTTAGAATCCCAAAATTGGCATATAATAATCCAAATAGCAAGAAAAGCGAGGGAAAGGAACGCAAAGAAGCGAGCGCTACGTTGTTGGGAGGCCTGAGCTGCCGCACATACACGTCGCAAGGACAAGGGGGTATCCCCGTGCATGCAATTGACACGGCGAGATCGGAGTGGGGACTCGCTTTTCCACCTCCTTCCGTATCAGTAACAATTTTTTTTTTGCGTCAGCCATGTTTTTTATTATTTACCCCTATTTCAGAAAGAATACTAACGTACCTAACCAATGCGAAATTGTTTTTTCTAACCGATTTGATACAAATTGTCACCTTTAGTCTTCTCTCTTCTTCCGCTGCGGCAGGGTCCCGGCGAGGCCACGACGAGGTAGCTCTACCTCTCAATCATGATGAATATCCCCGGCGAATATATCCAAATTCTAATTCTCATCTTCATATCTTGGACTCGGGCTTTGAATTTTTCAAGTACTCATTTTTGGTTGAAGATGAAAGACCTACGAAATTGATTTCCGAACCAGTTGTGCGTGCGTTTAGTACATGAGTATTGACCGGTAGTACCTTTGCCTTACTCATGTTACTTTTGATCAGGCCCGTACGCAGGGGGGGTGCGGGGGTGCGGTCGCACCCCCCAAATTCCACAAAAGGGGAAAAAGGTCCACTTTTTGCCGATTTTTTTGCTAAAAAGGTCCAAATTTTAGAGAAATTATGACGAAAAAGTCCACTTTTTGGTGATGGCATATTCAAAACGTCCAAAAAAGGACCATTTTAGGGGGGTTAGGTCCATTTTTCCAAAAAAAAGTCCACTTTTTCAAAGACCCGCACCCCCGTAAAAAAATCCTGCGTACGGCCCTGCTTTTGATGACGTCACAGGCATAGCGCCCAATTTGAAGAATTTAATTTTGTTTTATAGGGAGTCTAGGAAAATAATCTTCTCGGTGTAATTGTGACTTACCTGTAGCAGTTTGAAAATAAAACTTATGTTTTTCGTTTTATTTATATCAAAAGCTTCCTAATGATATATAATCATGATTTCATGGTGTGTGGACTTTAAGATCGCATTTCAGGGGTTTCTGTCAGGGGAACTCAAACCTTTGTACTTGAGATGTGTTACAAATGTCTGCTTGCTCCAGGGTTATGTTCTTTAAATGCGTACGTGCATAGACAAACCAGTCTTGACTCGGTGGTCATTATGCATTATGGTGAGATTAATCCATTATTACGGTCTTATATGAAGGGAAATCGGGATGGATGGCAAATGAATTGTATTATAATACCGTGAATTATGTTTGAAGTATCACAGAAACAACGTGAATCTTGCAATGTGCTTCATAGCACATAGGCCAAACGCCGTAAGATTTACACGTTCGCAGTTCGAGTTCGTACAACTAAAAAGAGAAAAGGAAAAGTCGGATCATTCATTTCTGGGGGCGCACTGCGCCCCCGAACTTACTTAAAATTTATTTTTGCGCATTTCATAAAAAAATTTCGCGCTGCGCGCAAAAACGCAACTTAGCGCGAACCTGCGCAGCGCTCAGTTGCGATATTTCTGGGGATGTAACAGACACTACTGTTTTTTAAACCGATCCGACAGATCAGGAATGAAGAATATGAAAATTCAAGTCTGAAAATCGGCAAGAATTTGTGGTGAAAAAATTACGTTTTATGGGAAAATGTGAAATAATTAAAGTCTGGCAAATAATTAAATATTTTACGCGGTGACGATTTCGAACGCGGGCGGTAAATTTAACGCAGCCGCGAGTAGTGGGAACTTGATTGATAAAATAGGATCATTTGTGAAGGTATCCATGGCCCTTACTGCATTTTGTCAGCAGTGAAATGCGCGGTTCCACATCCTGAGAAATTTAACAATTTAAAAAAATGTAAGCAGCCACACAAAATATTCTATTATAAGTGTATTTGGCATCGCACGTACGTGACTGTATAAGTTTAAGAAAACAAAATATCAAACCATGTGTTAGTGCCAAAAGCCCGAAGATTACCACTAATATAATTTTACATTCACTTCCCTTTCTTATAAGCGGAGATACCAGGGATGGGTTATACTCTACTTTACTCCCCAAAGCCAAAACATAAAATCCAAATTTCTTTAACAATTTTTGTTTTGAAAACAGTTACCAGAGGTTGAGAGAGTCAGTTAACAGAGTTGTATATCGATGGTTTAGGGCAAAAAGACCTCATCTGCAATAGCTGCTAGGTGTTAGATTTGACAGGTATATAACACTTAATAAGAACACAACTGACAAATGGCAGCTATTGCAGATGGGGTCTTTTTGCCCCAACTTCGATATGTAGGAGCCATGTGACTCTAATGTTTCACACAATGCACACATCGTTTGCAAGGGAATCATTTGACTGGCACCTAAAACCTCGAGCTATAAAAACAATCTGGATTGCTTTTTGTCCCTAAGATGATTTTTAGGTTGGATTACCGACATTTAAGTTTTATACAAAGCGGGATACAGATTCAATAGGATGTTTTCCTGTTTTGGGTAACACACAAAAGAGTGGAGATAGTTGCTCTTGATTTTATCATAATTTCCCCCAAAGGCATTTTATATTATTAGCCAAACAAGTACTGTGAACAACTCAGACCATTATTTTGAAAGTAATCAAGCGAATTCATGATTGTCTATAGAATAAAGGAAAAGCATCTTCACCTTGCAAATCGGGAAAATAATCGAAAGATTTGGGGAAGTACAACGCACCCTAAGTTAAATATCAAACCTAAATAAAACATACGGCGTTGATGGTAAGTTTATGCATGGCAAGCTATAGAGGTCATAACGTATTGGTCACAATGTATTGCTTTCTTAACAGTTTCCCTCCCTGTGCATTGGAGACACTCTTTTTATACTCCAGCGAATATCATCATCAGACCTTGATGATGACATTCGCAAAAGTGTTTTATGTGGTGAGGGGTAGGATCGAGGCTGACATTTGGAGAGTGCCCTTTAACAAATTATTATCCTATGCAAATTTGAAAAATATGCTTCCACGTATCAAACCTTATCTACATAATAAACTGACTATACGTACACCAGATCTCTCAGATCCTGTTCAGCTTTGTCAAGCATTCGTTTAAATGCAGAAGTACGATGGCTTGTTTCTGAAATGAGAGGGAAAAACAGTTTAGATATTTCTTCAGATGTAAACAACACCCTCAGTTTTTGTCAAAGTTTAATTTCTTGCATTATTCTATTAGAAGTTGTTGAAGTAAAGTTGTCTGCTGGATGTAAATCTGTTGTTTTTTTTTAGATGCTAGATTCCGACTTTTATGACGTCATGAAATAGTCACCCCACAGGGGTGCTAAGAGCCGGTGTGGTATAATAGTCCTCCGGACTCACGTGCAATGATAAAGAATAGGGCGCTCGATTCAGTTGACTCTTCCAGCAACATTAGTTTCACGCTTTATTCCGTTGTCTATGAAGCCCGGACTATGGCTCCAGTAGACCATATCTCCCTTTACAAAGGAAGACCCGATGCGCTAACCCGCTCCAACTTCATGTAAGGATATCACGACATTGCGCCACCCATTCATATAAAGTAGAGATTTTTGATTTCGATGATCGATACTACCAGTAACAACCAAGCAGAACAGAATTTATATTGTAGGCCTATATATAAAGAAAAAAGTGACGAAGTGGTAAGCTTTCTTATAAAAAGAATCATACATTACCCATTATACTGATTCCCGTGTCATTATAATCCAACATTTCAGCCTGTGCTCTGAGCATGACCTGAAAATGAATAAGATGATTAAAAACTCATTGAAATTATTCAACAAGGAATGCAATCATTATTTATAATGAATAAATAAATTGCATTTATAGGCGTTAATGTTTGGTTATTTGATTATTGAAATCAGCGCTTCTTCTTCTTATCGTGTCCAAACACTGTGGTTCTCAAATATGATCCAGCCAGAGATGGTTACAACGTCTGGCTGCCTCACCGAATTCCGCAAGGTCCTTGTTTGTGCATCGTTGCTCCAGCAGTGGGCAGACCAAGAGATGTTCCATTGTCTGTGGTGCTGCTCCACAACCACAGGTAATGTCTTGACCTGCTTGCAGGTAGCCCCCACCTCCGCAAGGAAACCCAGATCGGCCGATTCTGGCTCTCAATCTGTTGAGGCATTGCCATTCAGCCCACGAGGAGCCAGCCCCAGGCGGGTGACGCCCACCAGGCCCAACGCCAATAGATGTTTACTTGGTTGATGGCAAGTCCCCCTTTCCACAAGGTGACTCAGAAGAGACTGAGCTCCTCAGAGCCTGACTCAAGAGGCCGAACCTGCTCAAGAAGAAACTCTTCTCGGATTTAAGGCGTCGGCAGCGGGCCATCTGTCCAGGCACATTGTGATCCAAAAACAGACACCCGGCAGCCACGCCCCCGCATGCCTGCCACGCCACGACGGACGCCAGGCGGAGCAACCCCTGCCAAGGTGTATAAGTTTTTCCGTGGTGTGTTGGACTGGAGGCCATCCTTGACAAGCCGCAGGAGGCATCTAACGCTGAATCAAGCTTCCCGGCATGTCCGGATCTTTCCCATACAGGGCTAGCATACTCTGCACACGAGAAGCAAGGGCAAGCGCTGTAGACCCCAGGGCATGTGGGCGAGCACCCCATCTTGTGCACGCCAGTGAGTTTGTTCAGATGTCACGGCGCAAACACACCTCACTCCCCGTCCCCTCGACGCGGGTTTTATAAGAGAGAAGATTGAGGGTCCAAGGCAACCCACCAGGCAGACAGAGCCATCACAGTGCTCTAGTGGTGTTCCAGACCAGGTAACCTTAAGCTGACGTCTGGCTTCTACGGTTGCGCAGATGGAAAGCTCACATCTGTGTCTTAGATGGCTTGCATGCAGGTGGCCTTCCTCATAATAAGGAGTAAGTTCAACCAAGCCTTGATTGATTGAGTCTCTCTTCAGTGAAGTCGGCATCTTGTGCGCCAACTCCAAGCCCGTCTGCACAAACAAAAATCAGCGGACTCTCTCTCTTTCTCTCTCTCTCTACAAGAAACGAAGATTAACAAACCACTTCTGCTGGTTTCAATAGCTCATTCATTTCCGCACTACAGGCCTAAGGGATGGCTTTTCAAACCTCAATCGCCCGTTGCTTGCCGGGCACCACCGGTGTTTCTGTTTACGACCTGATAATGCTAAGACGCAGCGGAGCGAGTGACATGCGCAAGACCGGATCTTGACCCAAGATCGAGTGTTACGCAAGCTCAAGAACAGAATTAGATCGATGCGATTGGTCTAGTCGATCATGGCTTTATAATTGATGGTGTCTATTAGTCTAAATGTAATGACTTCATTGTCTATACAAATGTTTTCAGGGTCAAGTAATACAATTAGATCATTATAGTTATAGGATTAGGTCAACTTAACAGTTAATTTGCATAAAAATTCAAAATGGGCTGCCATTTGACAGTTTGTACATAACTCAAGATTTAAGGCTTTGTGGAGACTTCATTATTCATTGTATATACATATGTTTCCGGGTCAAGGAATTAAATTAGTTCATTAGTTAGGTCATGCGCCATGAGTGGGGTATACAAAATGAGGGTGGCGTAATTTTCACAAACTTTTTTAACTATTTCTTTGTTGTATCATAAGAATCAAGTTTAGGTATTCAGCTGATTATATTTCATTTGAAGGGAATTATCTAGCTTAAAAAGGGTTAGCAGATTCAATTGTGCTATTTGTACTTTTTGAGTTGTCGTAATTTGAGTCAGTCTGGTGGGTCAGAGAGGTTGGTGCCTTAAGGATGAGGTGCCTACGGATGAGCATGTGTAAAGTCTAGGGGATTTTTTTATATTCGGGGGGCTTTAGCATTTCTTTGTTTTTAGATCTTTGTAACCCTGCAGGTATTAAGATAAATACATCTCATTTGTTTGTCTTTATTGTGTGGCATTCATTTGACTCATACAACAGTTTCAGCTATGATGTTAATTGAAGGTAACACATTAGACTACCCACAAATGTTTTTACTGTTTTAAACATTTCCCCCAAAATCACTTTTCCACCCTATATGACACCTGTGGCACCATGTACATGCACATACAAGTTGCATATTTGTCTTCCTTACATTTTTAGCTTTACAACAATATATAGTTTTATAGGTATCTCAAAAACAATTGATGACGATTTCTCATTTAAGTGTGAAAACGTAATATTTGGTAGTTTCTAGCATGTAACACATTTTGCTCCCAACTCATGGCGCATGACCTTATAGCATTAGGTCATGTTGACAGTTAATTTGCATAAAAATTCAAAATGGCCGCCATTTTAAATTTATGCAAATTAATTGTCAATATATGGCATAATACCTTAACTGATGATCTAGTTATGTTCTCTGACCCTGAAAACATATGTATAGACACAAGAATGAAGTCCTTACAAGCCTTAAAGGTGGTTGTTCCGATTTATGTGTATTGTGTTCTCTGCTTGATATGAGAGCCTGGCGCTTTCACATACACCCCACCAAGTACCGTGGGAAACAAACTTGCGGTTTTGATGGTAGCCGCATTAATGCATGTTGCAAAGCCCTATTCAATACCGTGCTAATAAGTGGTTAACCACTAAAACGGCGGTTTTTTTTGTTTATATCTTGGGAATGAAATGGATTTGAGGGCTCAAATTTCAGGACGACAAGGAGAAAAATACGGCCTTTCATCTGATATTAAAATCGATACTACTTCCGGGTAAATCAGGGGGGTCCCAAAGACGATCGGAACACGCACCTTTAAATCTTGAGTTATGTACAAAAAATGTTAAAATGGCAGCCATTTTGAATTTATGCAAATTAGGCCAGCTCCCCTAAAATTAGCTTTGTGGCCGGAAGATTTGGGAATCATCATAAAATTTTCATATAGAAACACTATTTCATTGCTTATCCCTTCAATGCCTTCGCCTAATTCTTTTTGAGAAATGGAACCAGTCCCCTATTCCGCCACCCAAAGCAATTTGGCGACCCACTTTGCAATGACCTTTGACCTATGCAGTCACATTCCTGAACACATCTGGGCATGGGCTCTCCTTGCCTTACCGCATCTGCATGTGCATACACCCGGTTTTCTAAACCTCTAGTATTTTTGGTGGGAAGGTTTTGATGACCGGAGTAGAGCTTCCGAACTCCAATCCATTTCATGTATGAAGTTACTCCATATTGGAGGTTCTGCGCCCGCCGCAAACCTCCATATCGGAGTTTTTCTGCGTATATACGCATACACTCCAAAAGGGTCTGCGGACATCGCAAATTCTCCAAAATCGGAGGTTCGCGTATCACTTTAAAGTTATATATATTCAAAACACTCCAATATCGGCAGTTTCAGCATATAATAAGCAGACACTCCAAAATCGGAGGGTTGCGCGACACACAAAAACTCCAAGAATCGGCAGGGTTGTTGCTTGATTTATCTTTAAAATATTACCTTTAAATTCAACCCTCCAAATATCGAGTGTTCAGCATTAATACGCAACACCACTCTCCAAATCGGAGGTAGGTCTTGCGGTATCATCGCAAAAAATTCCAATAAAGTATGGGTCTGGCGTGTATCTTTGAAATTTATTATGTATATTCAACACACTCCACTACGTATTGGAGGGTATTCTATATGTTCATGAGGGGGGGTTATATTTCATACAAAGAGTAAAAGAAAGTTTTGTATTTTGATAAACAAAATCAATCTTTGATTGTGTGTGTGTTGTAATTTGTTCATCCAGCGTGGATCATTTGTATTCGTGTATTTCTTGTCAGTGCTAATGAACACTTAACGTGTGTCGGTTGTTAACAGCAATATATCTTCCATTTAATTTGGGGCGTGTTTGATATAAATATTTTCTTCAAAGGGATTGGACAGAGTTTTTAATTGTCCACTATTCCATCAGGATTAGAATTAACTCCCGATATTTATATTGTTGTGACGTTTGTTGGTCTTGTGTGTTTTTTGGAAAGCGCCTACATAGGATATAGTCTAAATAGCGGGGCCTTCGCTCATCCATTAGTTGTTCGTTCGTTCAGAAAAGTCACGCTCCGAGTCTTTTCGTGACCGTGGCACGAATTTTCACAGGACGGACAAAATTTTGGCTGTCCAGATTCTGTTAAATTACATCGGGATCCCCGAATCTAATTAACAATTGCTAATTACAAAGCGCTTCAACACTCAGAAAAAAAAATAGAACTTGGTGTGTTTTTTTTTGTTTTTTTTATGTAGGTAACGTCACCCATCTTCAATGGTGATAAAAATCGGCAAAGGTTCAGAGTGATTGCTATGTTCAAAGGCTACAGGCAAATAGTTAGAAAACTATAAAAGTAAAGCATTAAATACTAAGGTTATGGCTAATTCTCAAAAATCGGTGCCATTCCAACTTATAGTGATCAAACTGCTTAATGTGATCGTTTTTCTAATTAACATGTGAAGATTACTAGATCGATCAAAATTTACGAACACCACTACTCACATTTTTTTCTAGAGACCGTGGTATGACGTTTTTGTGTAATGTTTCTCCGATCTGGTTGGTTCTTGGTTATAGAAACCTCCAAAATACTCCACAAATGGCAGTTTTAATGGAGGTGTGAGGGGAGTGGTGCTAACTATGAAGGCGAGAACCGCTATAGTCACTTGCCAGAGTCTGTTTAAAGATCATGAGATTTCCAGAAAGAAGCGCCATCAATTTTTTTCGAACCCGGGATTTTTTTTGCAGATTTGGAATGCTTAATGTATCAGATCACACTGAAGTGAATAAGCCGGATACGCAGTCTTTATGTAATAAATGATGATTTAGTAATAATTCTGTCGTGCACGACAAGAAAGGTCAAAGCACGGTGTTCTATGGGGCCAGTTACGATAGTCAGGCCAGTTCCAACAAAACAGGTTTGCTGTTTTTGTTGTAATTGTTGACCAATAAACCTTCGAAAACGTTCTCGGTAGGGGGTCTACAATAGATCCTGTGCAATTTGAGAGAAATTCCTTTAATTAGGCCTATTATTATTCAAACACTCCAATATAGGAGTTTCAGCGTATAATACGCATACACTCAAAGCGGAGGGCTGGCGGACATCGCAAAAACTCCCAAATAGGAGGTTCTGCGTATCTTTAAAATCATCATCATCATCATGGCCTCCCGTCGTCGCAGCGACTATGATAACAGCGCCCACACCCCGGCGCCCACACGAAAAAGCGAATGCTGGAGTGTCCTCTCCAGCCGCAAAGCCGGGGCAATTGCTATGGAGATCCGTATGTTGCCCATGCACATGAATCCCACTCTCCACGCTGAAGACATATCCAAAGGACGTCGAGAAACGATAAACGTTTTGGTGCGTCCAGCCGCGGTCGCAGGAGTTCCCGACTGGTGCTGATCGTAGAGCATTCAGTCGCCTACGGGCTCCAACTCCGGTTTTATCCTCAGGGTTGTCTCCCCAAGCCTTTCCTGCAATCATGTAGTCTACCAGGCAGCATATTACTATAAAGTCTGGAACACACTGCCAGTTGAACCTGTGGGTTCCTCCGCCCCTTAATCTGGTATTTCAGCAGCATATAGGTTATTTAATGGCCTAATCACGAGCCTAACCTATAACGATATAAAGGAAAGTGTAAACAGCATTTGGTCCAGTTGCCACCAAACCGGAAGTAAGGGGGGGGGTGGCCCGATCCACCTGTCCACCAACACCGACCATTTCGTGGAGATGTCCACGCATGTCAATGTAGTGTTGGTATCAGGGACTCACTGACATTCCAGGGCACAGGTGCCTTTGACCCTACCTACCTGATGTTAATCCCTAAACCTAGGCAACTGGAATGCTGAGAAGAAATAAGAACTACAAAAGACGGAAAAAGAGCTATGGGAGGTAAAGTCGCCCAAATCCTCACTCTGGAATAGACACAAATCAGCAGCCCACCACCATCTTAAAATATATTATTTATATCAACACTTCCATATCGGAGGTTTCAGCTATAAACCGCACACACTCCAAAATCGAAGGCTCTTCTGCATTACGGCCCTGCAATATTGGGCCTACATGTCATGCAAGCTATACATGTGATGATTTGTAACAACAAAATTTCAGTTAACTAATCTTATTCAATACATCTGCCATAGGATAGTAAGTGACATAATGGTATAAAAAAATATTCAGACATCATGAAAAGGACCCGTATGAAATCACTCCACAAGTTTTACCTTCTGAAAAAAAAACAGTAACAACGGAAAAGTTCCAAGGGGGAGGTGGCAGTTCGTGCCATTTCTGGAAACAGGAGCTAACATTACTGCCAGCATTTACTAACTTGAAAAACATGCTGTCATCAATCTCACAGACCATTGCATTGATATGTGTAATCCCGCTAATCCATCCTTTCAACTTGCCAGATCAATATCTTACTACAAGCCTAAAGTACCATGCCTGAATCCTGGTTTGAATGCTTTTGAATTGTGTCGCAAAATATGCTAGATACACTGTACATTCTGTCAGGGATGTGAACACCTTGGTTTTCTGTTCCAGAAATTGCCACGAACTGCCACCTTCCCCTCTGGAACTCTTCCTGTTTTTACTGTTTTTACAGAATGTAAACATCCAAATTGTTTTCAAACTTGTGGAAGTGATTTTAGTAAGGGTCCTTTTCATTATGTCTGAATATTTTTTATACCATTATGTCGCTATAAATGGGAGAGCAAGCGAGCAAATGAATATATCGATTGGAGAGTCTATCTATTAAATGCGACTATATTCTTTAATTGGAGAGACTCTCCTGTCGGCTTTTTCATCGATTGGAGAGACTTGCAAATGCGGGATTTCCGGGTAGGAGAGCAACTTTCAGTCGCGGAAATCATCGATTGGAGAGTGCTACATGGTGTTGCCATCGATTCGCCCTCGGGATTCGTCCATTGTTCAATCTGTATGGCATATAGGTGTGATCGATCAACAGCGACATGCGACAAACAAAAGAGGACAGTCAATGCCATGTTGCTACATATACGAGCGAATTCACAACACGGGACGTGTATTGCAACGTACGTACGTCTGGTTAAAAAAATAGCAATAAACGCTGCCCTGAATTTTGTGAATCTTCTGTAGGCCCTATATGTGAAAATAATTATTGCAACCTGCTGTTTTAGATATTATAAGTTGCATGTATGTTATTTAGCCCTGTCCCGTTTACGGGGTAATCTCGATATTCCGAAGGTTCGATATTCCGAATCTTAAAAAGGGTTTGTTATTCCGAATCTTAAAAGGGTTCGCTATTTCAAACCCTAAAAGGCTTCGCAATTCCGAATCGGAAAACATATGTGGTACATATGATTTTTTCTTTGGTAGGCATGGCTGCCATTTTCCATTTTTATCATAACTTTGCAACCAGACAAGTTGAAAATACAAATAAAAGTGTTAAAACATATGTTTTTTACGGGACAAAGAATTTGATAAAGTCATTATTTTGAGATTTCAAAACTGACAAGTACCCAAAACCAAGATTGCGTCCAAGATGTCTAAATGTATGTTTTAAGGTATAAAGAATTTTTATAAAGAATTTTTAAGAATAAAATTTGTTCAACTAAATAAGATGCAAAAATAATATTTGTTTGTTACAACAGTGCCCTCTCTCATCGTCTAATGCAGCATCTTCCATACTGATGTCAACCGATATTGGCACAATCTCAACACCATAGACATGTAAGTTCGATGCAGGGTTGTTGCAAGTTTGATTACATCTTGCCACCTAACTATACTTTACTGTGTAA
>JAMKCH010029344.1:0-37602 GCA_023653785.1 Ophioderma brevispina
GATATTTAGTTCCAAATTATGTCATGTGTTTTTTCAAACCTAAGTGCCTGGCCATGGGCAGTAGGGCATCATGCGGTCTACATTTCTCATGAGGGAGACGATTTAGCTTGTAGAAACATACAATAATTTGCTCTCTTCTTTGAGCCAAAGTGCAGGGGTTGCAGGGGGGGTCCACTTCTATTCATTTTACAGGTACTTTTCCATGGTTTCCCTTCAGGTTCTTTTCGCTTGCTTTCTTGTTAGATTACCGCTTGTTCAGGGCTTAACCCTAATCTCCCGGGAGGAACTGAAGGAGTGGGGAAGAGGGGAACATGAAAAGTCGAAAATTCGGGTGGGATCGAACCCAGGGCCCTTCGGGCCCACGCCCCATGACCCGGGATCCCGCTACGGGGTTGTTGTGTCCTTGGCCCGGCAAGCGATTTCGTGCCATTGGGTCTTGGTTTGATGACGTAATCGCATACGTTTGCATTTTTCTCAAGTAACACAGAGTTTCAGTGAGATTTAGCTGTGCTAGGGTAATTGGTCTTGGTTAGAGTCAAACAGTTCCTAACATTTCTCATGCTCAGACCGAATTTTTCCGGCGATTTACCAGATCACTGGTTCCTTTTGTTTCTGACTCAGGAGCTGGGTTGTCACTTGAGAATTTAGTCTCCTTGAAGACGACCTCCAAATTCCTCTAAGTAGAGCAAGGTATTCTCTAAAATTTTGTACCCAAGTATCCCTCTCGCTTCTTCCTCATGAGTATCGTTGGACTCATCATTTTACTCACTATTTTTTGTGAGGCTTTTTCTGGCCACGACATTTGTACTGACACCAAGATGGGAAATAAGTTCTAACAACATGCATACCCCTTCACTGGGAGTTTTGTCTAAAAAACCACTGATTGATAGGTTACCTTACAGGTAACTGCACAACTATTGGCCTGATCACTTTGGCTGCCTCTTTTAAGGCGGATAGCCAATTTAGCTGCCAACACCGTGAATTTGTGTGCACGGCTTTTTACAGGCTGGCATGTAAAACTGTGATTTGGGTCATCCCAAACCTTTGATTGGCACCATATTTCTTTGCTCCCAGTGTTTGGTACCGATTAGGGATTTCCCTTCATGATGTGTTGCACAATTGAGATTTCCTTATTAGAACCTGACTTATTGTTCCTATGTTGTACTAGGCTTGGCCTACTAGTATTACTGTGTTTATGTGTCAAAGCATAACTCATTCTGCTTTTAATGTGGCTGCTTCATAGTACTATCGGAATGTTGTTTTCATCGAGAGATGTATTTTGATTATTGAGTAGGACAATGGATGTAGAACTCGTCCACTAAAACAGCAACTCCCTAGATGACAAATCTTGCCCGACAGTCTTCACGAAGGAAGAAAAGTCGCGAATTAAGCATTTGATCCTCTCACGAGCAAATTCGACATGGGTCTGGTCATCCGTTTACGGCAAGACTGATTTTTTGTCCATATATCTCTGGCGCCCCCAATAATTCATATGCTTGAGCATTGCCTGTTACTCGTCCCTAATTGCTACATCGGTCTAATGACATGCGACTATATTTCTCGTGCTCTACGAATGAAACACTGACAGCCAATAAGGTCCAGATTTCCTCGGGGCCATTTTCAAGGCTCAGTGGCAATTTATAAAGTGTAATAAAAACCATAATGCCAATTTAATTTCGAATTCATTTTCACTCTTAAGTGCTTTTTTTCAACTTGAATGATTCAATGTTTTTTGTTTTTTTTCACCTTGTTCCGAATGCGTGAATTCCTTTACAAACAAGATTTTTAATCAGATTTATTTTTGAAACCTGTTTTCTCATAGCATGCTTAACTCAAGGTCCAAAAATGCTTGGAAACTTCATCCAATCAGGCCTTTCAATTCTGAGAAAGAACTACATGTTAGTGAAATAAAATGATATTTGCTCATTTGTCGGTACAAACTCAGGGCCAAACAAATGGAACTCACTTACAAAAAATTGTGGAACATGTTCAAAAACTTGAAATATTTCAGGTTGAAAATCAAAAATCTCTGAACTACTTTTAGTATTGTTCTTGAACTAAAATACTCTACTGCAATGGAATATAACTGTGGTGCTGTGGCTTTCTTGTATGTTATTTTGTTATTATTATTATGTTCTTTGTTGCGCTGATTGCGGTGTTAAAAATGGGATGGTGAAACCCAGGTCAGGTGGAAAATGTTCAACTTTTGAACCATTAAGCCTTTTGCTTCATCCCCTTCCGTTCTAAATGTTGTGTTATTGATCTATATTTTCTATGTAGTATTTTTATTTTTTAGAATGTAAAATAAATATGTTCCACACAGCGAGGAATCCAGAATTATATTCGAAAGTATCATTATTATTATTTGTTCATAGTGCAGTTAGAATGCCATTGTAAATGTTTACAGAACAATGATATCATATAGGTTTGTAAGGCTAGACTACAGGTGGAACTTTAAACTGCACCTAGCAAATCATCAACAAATTACAACCGTATATTTCCCGGGCGTTCCGTTGGCGTGGATCACTTTGTACATTACACCTGAACCACCTCAACGAGTTGAAGCCGTC
Source organism: Ophioderma brevispina (assembly GCA_023653785.1). NCBI lineage: Eukaryota > Metazoa > Echinodermata > Ophiuroidea > Amphilepidida > Ophiodermatidae > Ophioderma > Ophioderma brevispina. The sequence continues at coordinate 2,571 of JAMKCH010029344.1, forward strand.
ACCCCCCCCCCAATAATGGGCGAGGTAAGCAATTAAAATATATTCTTCCGTTTCTCTGGGCGAATTGAATAAAAGTTTAGTTTTCATATAGACGCTTTACAAAAATAATCGCACCACATCATGATCTATATAATTTCGGGTTAAGGGGGGGGGGGTGGGGGTTATGGGGTCTGAATATGATAAAAAATTGTTCTAACCAGAAAATGAGATTAATGCAAGTGCTAATGTGTTGCTTGTAATTCTACAAAATGCTTTATTCGATCGCAATGGACATTTCGGTTACCGCGATATAGCTGACCAAAGTGAAGTAGTGTACGCAAAAATTTGCCAAAAATGCAAATAATCTCCTATATTTTATAATGTGAAAAATTTCAAGGGGGTATATTTAAGATATTTTAAAGATATATTATGAACATTAACACATTTATTTTGGCTAAGTTGAAGTAAATAATACTTTATATTATCATTTCCATAATTAAAGTAATTAAATGTCACCGGGTAAGTGATTTTATGATTTGATTGTTTCCTCCACCCTGCCGATCATTTCAGAAAATATTTAAAAATTAATTACAGGACAATGGATGCACCTATTCATGATTCTTCATTTAATTAATTTATGATAATTCAGTATAAATGAAATTAAAAAAAATAATTCCATATTTCACATCAAAAGCACCCTCAATGTTGTCTAATGTTGCGAGGCCGATAACTAGTTTTGTTAAAATACGCAAACATCCAAAACGAGAACGAACGTAATAGAGAACGCTAACATGCTATGAAACATTGAAATTTGGAAAACATATTAAGCAAGAACAGGCCGGATGAACCATGAAGGCACCGATTTTCATAAAATTGTGTTCCCAAATTCAAATTACGCCCAGAAATTAGCGATATTGTCGCGATTGCGGTTGCATGGCAAACGGATTAAAAATTCGGCTTATGGGTTCACGCGTATTTAGCTCCTGCAGATGTCAGTATATTGTCACCAGTTTCGTCCAAGTCGATGTTTGGTTATTTAGTTCCATCGTTAGTGTTTAGCATCAGGGGCCTTACGTGGTTACCAGAGCAAAAATGTATGGATTTTAAAACTTTGTGACATGGGCTACAATATGATATATAAACATGTATACCACTATTAGGAAAATTAAGAAAAATATTCAAAGTTCACGGCTCAACCCCACCATACCCCCCCCCCCCCCCCCCCTAAGACACGGCTGGTTCTATGGATGATGAAACTGTGTGAAGGCTGTAATTTTAAAGATGTGCAACATATTTACCCATGACCACTACACATGGATAGAGGGCTGAGTCGGCCGATTGAAACAACAGGATGTCTTTTGCCCTTCGCAGTAATGGCGGGAAATATGCAGACACCTGCTGGTGACAATATTCCACACAGATGTTCTATGACTTATGCCAAAATCCTTTAAAGGGGTGGCGCGATTTAAGGACATGAAGTTTTCATATGATAGATTGGCCTCCACCCAAAACCCCATCTGAAAGTTCGCACTATTATTCAATCCGTTTTCATGTGTGAGGAGTGAGAGCTAAAAAACATGATTTTGTAAGCCCCATAGATACTGTGTAAACAATTAATATGGTCGACCAAAATGGGGTACATTTTCGCTCTAACTTCCAAACCAACATTATTTAGCCTAAGATTTCACAGGGTAAATGAGAAAATAGTAGCTTTTTCTGATACAAAGTTGACCATTCCGGTAAATGGGGGGGAGTCTGGTGAGGAGGCTATAGCGATCGGGCCATGGCCCTTAACTTTGACAATAAAGTGAAGCCATAATGCGGAGGGCAAAATGCACCTTCCTGTGGTTTTAATCGGCGAGTATTCAACGGTGCGCCAGGTGGAGGGTCAGTGGGTATTTACTGGTTGGCTGAAAGTAATTGTACATTACTGATTGTTGCATTAATCACTTTAGCGCAGTTGAAAAAAGCCCAGGCTTTACAAATATTGATGCATGCATGTATGTTGTAGTGTTGTCTGCAGAAGGACGGTAACATTTCACGTTATTTAGTTTGCCACCTAAGTATTATCACCCTATTAACTGGATTACGAAGCCAGTCTGAACTGAGCACAATTACTACTGTCTGTCACATTAAAAAAGGAATAAGGTTTTTATTTATCAAAAAATAAAGTTTTCGAAAAAAAAAATATGAAGAAAAGTTGTTATTCACCATTTTTTTTGCACCCAACAAAATCTTGGGTTCCACTTGAATCATATTTCTTCTTTGGATTTGTATTCAATTTACATGATTTTTATTGGAAACGCCCAACAAACTGGGTCCAGGTGAATGGACTTTGACTCTGAAGCTTTGGGGCACAACCCATGCACGATTAGGGGCGCTTCAGTAGCATGTACGAAACAAGTATTAATCCGTGGACCTTGCTTGATTTCAGGTGTTTGTGCGGTGCAATTAATGCATATAGCATATTGAAATGACATCGTTGAATTACTGATATTTTAATAGAGGTTCTGTCCGTTCCATCAATTGGTTACGAACAAAGACTCATACAGCTCTCCGTAATGCTCCATTTAAGTTAATGTTGTGTGGAACCTTGGAAATCATCTCATTTGTAGTATAGAGATTCAACCCATCGGGTCAACAGAGGAAAATTTGGACACCGTCGATTAGTTGGGAGAGGTGGCAGAAAAAGAAAATACATAGCCCGATTCACCTGTTTCAGAAGATCTTTTTGTTCCTCGTATCCAAAACACGGGCGCTCAAAAGTCAGTAACATTCAAACAAACTGTTACATTGAATACCAATGAAGCAAATACAATTAGAATGTTTTGAGAGTTAATGTAGCTAAAATAGGCGCCTTACGTTGACTTGAATGGGTTCAATGGCATGGATTTATTTTTCTATGCTATCGGACAAACAGTTGAATAGATTTAGATTGGAATTTTAATTCCATCCAAGCACATGCCCCTCATTAAATGCCCCATACCTTCGAAAAGTGTGTACTAGAGTGACACGGGGAGGGTTAAACTACTATACTAAGGGCAGTTAAGAACGGTTGGCATTGTTCATTTCATACCCGTGGCGGACAATATTGATCACAAATCGTCTCCTCCGACAACTTTACTACCTACAAAGTGGAGTCAATGGAACCTCCCACAAAACAAAACCCTATTAGGTCCAAAGATACGCAGCAACTTTCTTTCGTGACTTATTTCAAACGTGCGCATTTTTTTAAAATAATTAATAAAACCAGACATCTAAGTTAATTGAACAGACAGTAAACCTTTGGCATGCAATTGAATTCCGAAAGAGATGAGTGATCCCGTTACCAGGGAGTTAGGTAACTACTTCTCTATCAAATACTAGGTTGACTATGCTTTTTGCGGGGATCAAAGACTACGTTGCCAAAAACACGGGAGCGTGTTGATGGCGATGCAGTGTTGACGTGCACCTTTCACGGTCCTGCTATGATGCTGCGTATGGTTAAACAGGAATTCTGGATTGGTACGACCCTGCACAACACTGCTGATGGCAACCAACGAATATGAGCAAATATGTCAAGATCTCACAGAAGAACACGGTAAGGGGCCATTCTTCAAAAAAGTAAACCTTTTTGATAAAAAAATGAAGTTAATGGTATTGCAAATTTCTTTAATTATCACGTTAATCATCCTTCCAAGTTTCCTGCATGATATTTTCAAACAATATGTTCAACTCAAACACCCTCAATTTGCATAAACGAACGTCTTCAATATTTTGGGATAAAAAAGTGAGACTATTACACCATTTTGCTTCTTTAGTTTTATATTATAGCTTTTCATTTTTGTTTGAAATACTGCCTCAAGTATTGCATGGACTTCAATCTTTAAAATTATGTTGAAAAAAGACCAAATTTATAGGAAGTAGACAAGTAATTAACAGAGAATTTTAATTGACTTGGTATGTCACACACGTGACCAAAAATACAAAGAAGTTTTTATTACTAGAAAACCACTGTCTTCAAGTAATGTTTCAATATGTTCATGTCAAAAGCAAGTTTATATGTACCTTCCATTATACAAAATAAATGGTTTAGATCTTTCCTCTTTCAAAAGTTATTGATGTGCAAATTATTGTCACACACGTGACCGGCACTCACCATTTTAGTATTTGAAGGACTTAAATTTCTGGTCATACTGAAGAAGGTAGCAGTGTTAAAGTATAATGATCAGTTAAAGGTGATATGATCAGTGTTATGGAAAAAGGAAACAACAAAGTAATTTTAATAAAAGATCTGGTTTAAACGATCCATGTGTCTTTTGAAAGCTTGGGGTGAAGTTGCCAAATTAGCAGACTTGCACTATTTCAACACAGGAAAATCTGCATACTAGGAGTAACATTGCTCTTTGTACGTTATTACTGATGGCATTGTAATGAAAGTGTTTGAAATAGTTGAGAATATGGAAACACACAAGATTTTATTAAAACTCATTTTTGGGGCAACATTAACAATGGTCATCAAATTTTGTGTTGAAAGTCAAAAGAGATGTCACACACGTACCACCAATGTCACACACGTACCGTCATTAGTGATATAAATTTGTTTAATACCAAGTAAAGTTTGCTTCTTACTTTTAATTACCAACATTGTTGTAATGACAACATACCAATGTCTTTCTGAAATAAATAAGAATGTGAGTACTTATATATTCACAGAATTTTACAGTTGAAGTTTGAATTCTAAAAACCCCTTTTTGTCTGAAGTCACAAACGTGACCGAACTTTATTTGCCCCTCATGACAAATAACCAAATGGCGAAAGTGGAAACATTATTTTGTGGTTAGTTTGGTCTAAAGGTTTTTCATTTTACAAAAAGTAATAACAGATGGTTATATTGGCAAACCAGCATTGGGTTGAAAATCAAAATTTCCCATTTTTGGGTCACAAACGTGACCGAAGAATGGCCCTAAGAAGGATTGTGGGGTGGGAAGGAGAAGGGGGTATTTTCCCACGTGAACGGATTCAGGATCGTCAAAACAGGAACGCGAAGCAAAGTAAAATTTCGTAATATCAACCAACGTGGTGATTTGGTTCGCCCTACCTCTTTACTCTAATGTACACAGGTTCCAAAGAAGGTCAGCTTGGTTGAATCGGAGATACCAGATTGCCAAGTGATGTCGTTTATTTTCCAAGTTTGACCTTTGCGTGACAGGAAGTCAACATATACCCTAGTACTAAATCCTGATCTCGTTGAGTTGGTGATTCCCTTCCTCATTGACGGTCATGTATTCCATCTTTTAGCATTTAGATGTAGGCCGACTGTGTCTGCAGCGTTCTCAAGTGATGTTAGTAGATCTTGTGCATCACATATCAGATTCGCTGTTAGAATGGTTAGAGGTAGAGCGTGACGTAGTTTGAGAGGGTGATGGGGGGGAAGTTGGGGTTTGATGGGGCTCCACTCTCCCTCGCCGCTGTTGCGTTTCGCCATGATGTCAAGACTTTGTCCGAGGATGTAATCAATCACGATTACAAAGAGGTAGGGAGCAACATCACCTGGAGGATTCCTGTATGTTAGAAACGCCTGTGTGGATTCATTCATGGTTTGCACAAAGCTAGCTGAGTTGCCATACACGATGACAATTTGCATGACAGTATTATCTGGGACACCGTAGTGGTGAGAAGTCTACATAACACAATTGAGGCTTGTCTTTGACATTTTAAATGTTCAATGATCCTTCAGTTCTGAGTCTGGGGTAGTGTTGATCGGCCTTTGCGAAAACCGTTATGGTTCCGTCTGAGAAATGGGAATCTATGTGAGGAGTGATTCGTGTTGAGCAGTATTGAGGACCCATATTCAAGAACCACAATGGGTTTCTCGTAGGAATCAATCATCGAATCTCATAAACTGTGCAGTTATTTAGGGGCACGGGTAGTAACAACGGGGTCAATAGTGAAAATTCGGGCATGACAGTTAAGAAACTATACTGTAGTCTTAGCTAACCTTTACATTCATCCTCCGGACTGATATTATACATCCATCACCCGTACACATGTCCCGTAGCAATTGAAGGTGAGTAATGTCATGCTGTAGTCTAGGTAAGTTTATATCCATCATCAGATATGCCAAAAGTTTGTGTCCACATTATTGAATTCAGATAACGTATGTGCATTTATCACCTTTTACATACCAAACACATGTGTCCCATATCCAACAATTTAGTTGGTTGTCATGACAAGTACTATCATTGTTTGTGACCTTTCTACATCCATTGTTATATAAATACATTGGCTACCCATCGATATGGGCTATCAGACAGTATGCAATCTCGGACGTGTATAATGTGGTAAAAGGCATTAAAGATAGATGCCTTAATGAAGCGATTTCGGCAACCCATTGTCAGTTTCCAACGCACAATTGTTGTACTCTACTGTCTTCCCTAACCCGTACCCTAACCCTAAGACCTATCATAATCAGTACTCTTAACACTCATGAATCCTTGGGTGCTTCCGTAAGGTGACCAACTGCTTTCTGACACACTTATGAATCCAGAAACCTTAACGGAACGAACCACACAAACCGTGTGGCTTATTCCGTTAAGGTTTCCGAATTTATAAATGTGTCAAAAAGAAGTGTGTCACTTTACGGAAACACCCGGAATGCTAACCCAAATCATAACCCTAGCACTAGGCCTAACTCAAAGTGTTCGTATAGATGCTCTGTATTACGTGAATAAAAAAATGTGCAAGGATTGCAGATGATCTTGACCTTGATAAAATCACTGAATCATAGATTTGTTGTTAGTTTAATTCCAAATGTTGAAAAATGAAAGAAATCGATTTTTAAGCACTCCTCTTTTTCCTCCGTTCCAATGGAATATCAGTTAAGCAAGATATTACGTTAATGTACGATATACGGGCCATAGCATTATGAAAGTATTGATGACCCATGCTATCTTGTTTAATTGATTATGAATAGACATAATCTCCTTTATTGATCTTCAAATAGAATTTTTAAATTCTAAAATATTCACACAAAATCTCGACCCAATTAATCCTGATGTGTAAATGGAAAGGGTTTCAACACTACAATCCAGGTATAGATACAAGCTATGCCAATAAGGGACTAAATTCCTAAAAATGGGAAGATCTTGTTTTCTTGCCCTGCAACAGGTGAATTGGTATTTGGATGTCATATCAGTTGGCACATTGGTATAAATAGATTCATTGATTACTCCGTAGTTGAAATAATCAAGAAAATGTAACATTAAGACGACAAAGGCATCGTGATATTGTACAATCTCACAAACACAAGATTAATGTGTGTAAATCCCATAGGAATGGAGAAAAAGGGGTGTGCTTACAAAACCTGCCATATCTAGCTTATTTTTCATTCGATTTCTTTCATTTTTTTAACACATGAATGTATATTAGATGTGTTTTATAAAAACAACAACATATCTATGATATAGTGGTTGCATTAAGGTGACAGGAGGAGATTTTTTTATGGATACGAATTATTTCTCTCAAATTGCACAGGATCGATTGTAGACCACCTACCAAGAACGTTCCGAAGGTTTATTGGACAAAATTAGTACAAAAGAAAACGGGAAACCTTGTTTTGAACTTGCCTGACTATAGTAATTGTCCCCATAGAACACCGTGCTTTGGCTTTCTGTCGTGCACGACAGTAAGTACTAGATCATCATATTATTACATAAAGACGGCGTATTCGGCTTATTCACTTCATGTGGATCTAATTAACATTGGAAAGCATTCCAAATATGCAGAACCCGGGTTAGAAAAAAAATGGGAGGGACGCTTCATTCTGGAAATCTCCTCATGTCTCTTTAAGGTCAAGATGATATTTAATCCTTGCACAATATTTTTGGATTCACGTAGTACATTGTAAGAGTGCTGCATCGCCGGCAATCAATGGGGAGATGCCATAGATGGTTTGTGATGAGGTGAAGCTTCTACGACACCACGGAAATTCGACATAACTAAATGAGCCAAGCTGGTTCACCCCATGCAAATCGGCTCTCGTTTTACTTTTTTAGAAAGATTTAACGCAGAACGGGCCCCGGGCAACACCAAATTTTGACAGCTGCTATTAAGTAGGGACAGCCAAAAATTTAGAAAAATTCATGCGGGCAAGATCTGCCTATAGGACCTACAAAGGTCTACATTTCTATGTTATAGCGCCTTCTAGATGTAACATTTTCCATAGAAAGACGGGGAAACATACGATTCATGAAGCAGAAAAATCACCCAATTTGCCGCACACACGAAATTATGCGCGAACAAATGCACCCGGACGTGGTAGGGGCATAAAAAAAAAAAAACCAACAAGTTGTCAAACCTGTTGCCGTTGATATTTGTTTGTTTATTATGGTTGTCATAATGAATGAGAACCATTTCAACAGACGGTGGAGCGTGATGTAACGATTGTATTGAAATTACGTGCGTTCATCTCACCGATTTAAGTTAGTCATTTCGGGTATTTATTAACATGCATGCAGTTCTTTCGCCCCCTTCTCTCTCTCATCGGCTCTCTCTCTCTCTCCTCCTCCTCCTCATCTCTCTCTCTCTCGTCGTTATTTCTTTCGTTTTGGCATTGTTTCAGGTATTATCCTGTATGGACAGCCGCAACTTTATGTTCTCTTCACTATTACAAGCGCAACACAAACGTTAAGTCAGGACTTTCAAGAGCTAGAGAACAACATGCCTTTTTGCCAAAGGCCAAATTTTCGACGCCAAGTATACATTAATGTTGCACACACCAATTTTAAAACACGATGAGGTGATTCTATGAATCCAGGCTGGTAATGGGGCATGGAAAAAGATACATCAAACATTGCATATCTTTCTGAAGACAGATATAAATAAAAAACCGAAACTGTATTTTCATATCCTGAGGTCACCGGCTTTCTATTGATATATACCACTATCAGCATAGTGTGTGGACTTTACATGATTTAGCTACAAACGATTTCGTTTGTATAGGTTTGTATTGAACCTTGTTTGGACTTAAAATTGAAATTGGGGGGCATTGGTTAAGACGTACCCTTTCATTAATGAGCAATAAACAACTTACATTTGTTTATCAGCATTTCATCAGACGCAAATCACCACTAGTATTAGGATTGCTTAATTTGGATTTCCTGGGGTAAGTGCCTTGCAGAAGCATTTCTAAAGCCACTGACCACGACCAATCCGCATACAAGTATGTTAATAGGCATTTATTCTGACAATAGAAAGCTATTGCACTCCGCGTTCTTCGTGCATTCACAGACATATTATTGCGTACAAGTAAACCGACACGGTGTGTACAGTGGTTTTGTAGTACAATGGATATGAACATTTAAGAAATATAAAAAAAATTACAAGGTTCTATTAAATCTTACATAGTGCGGCTCACCTTTTATAAATTGTCATGACCGTATCTTAGACGCCTCCAATACAAACGTCGTTCACTTGTATTCACCTAAGCAATATTATGCACTGTATTTAACAGGGGACACTCGGGTGAAAAACGGGGAAAAGATATGAAAGTCATTGACGACCGTTCCAAAGAGGTCCCCTCATGTATACAGAATGAATTGGGACATTATCACTTTGTCATTCCAAATAACGATATTCCATTATTACACTGAAATGCACTGCGAAAACCCACCCGAAAACAGCCTCTGTGAACTCATTTAACGGGAAAGAAAACTAACGGAAGTCGTCATAACCTGCAGCAGCAATGCGTACTTACGCAAGTGCCGGTGGTTGAGTGAACCTTTGACCTGTGAACCGATTTTGTCTTTATCTCATTACCAGAAGTTGTAAGTAGTAGACAACAAACGTATATACCATTTTTAATCCCGCTGTATCAAGACTGAAAACACTTTGCTTACATTTTGACCAGCAATCCAAGCATTTTTTCATTTTGGACTCCCCTGTATTATAGCAATTTCCCCCTTCTGGATTCCGTCCACACTTACAAGAGGGGCACATACCCCCTAATGTAATAACCTTAACAGAACACAAATCACTGAGACACCCAATTATGCTATTGCTCGGACCCCAATCTCACCCAAGCAACAACCTGTTAAAACTGGTGATCCAACTGACCAAATACCAGCTACGGAAATGTTCAACCCTTCCGCTCAATTATAGAGGGGGGATTTGCATTTGTTTACAAAAACAATCCCTCTTAGATTTTGTGCTTCGTTGTCAATGAGGCCGCCTCCCGACGTCAATAGCAAAAAACGAGTTATCGCTGTTAGCAGGTCATTCAGTCGGTGTTCTCTACAACGGACTTACTACACTCTCAAGCTCAGACGTCGGCCAATGTTGCCTACCATCCCTTTAATAAATGAAGAATCAGAGATTTTTTTTTATCCACTTGCATCCTTTGCAGAACATGTCTGATCAAGTACGTTTCCCTTTTGTAAATGATCAATTTCCATAAGGAATTTGGAGGATTGCGAGCTTATCACCCTTGAGCTAGTCCATAGCACACCTAGACATGAATATTGAATATGTCATTTTTCTGATAGACCAGTCGCAGCTAAGTGTGAATAGGGGTGGTCTATAGACCATCGCCTCCTTCAGCATAAAAATAACTGAACACATCTACTTTTCGAACAGAATTTGACAGTTAATTGATTTCTGATAATGTTACACCTTGGTAAACTTCTGCTGTTAGGTGACGTCAAAGTTCACAATATGATGTGTTCATGTTATGACCACCCGGATTCATCTGATTCTTCAGAATGATAGGGGTCCTATACACACAAACAAGTCTGGTCACACACTTGATCTTGTAAGTAACAAGAAATACTGTGAACATGTTTTGCACACTGAACTGATCGATCTGAGTCATATATGTGTGTCTGATCATGCTGTCATTTCTGCAAAAAATTGACCTTCCAAAACCTCCGAAATTGCTCGGATACATACATCATCACGCTACTTTGTATAATCTGAAAAATACAAATGTTTCTGCTGATTTATCACGCTGCCGCGGGAAAAATGCACACATTAAACTTTCTTGTAACATGGAACAGTCAACAGATCGTCAATCTGTACTGATAAAAAGTGCACCTGTTCACTACAAATTCCAGGACCTGTTACGCCATCTGTCCAAGTGGTGAACAATGATAAGTGCCACAAGCCATACGGGGAGAGTATGGCGATTTCTGTGAGCGAAAATGACGGAAATCAAGAAGTGAAGAAGATAAATTATCGTTTAAATGCAGAGCATGCTGTCTAATATTGCCTTGGTCTTCGCCAAAGATCAACGACCTTACTACCACGATCTGTTAATTCTGTTTGCCAAAAGACCTGTTTTTCGGACACTTATAGTGACCTTCTGAAAAGCCAATTCATCTTGTTCCTGCATCACGTCGATTCTGATTCATATTTTAGCTATTCCCCCAATGACTTATGCCAATTCTTCACAGGCAAAGTCAAGAACATATGCAAATTAATTGATGACTGTAGTTAACTCATCAATTTCCATGAGTTGGATCATCAACACTTTCCTTCTTGCCCAGGCTTACTAACTTCAGCCCACTCGATGAGGATGAGCTGAATACAATCTTCTACAGATTGATTCAAAATCATTGTGACACTGGATTCCATGCCTACAGTGGTTGTTAAAGAGACATTGGGCCACATTGCAAAGAATAGGCGCCCTATCAAGATTTTTCAAATTCGCTATTTTTGCATGGTTGTAGGGCTTTTATATAAAAGCCCTCACCCGAAAGGATTAAGACCAACTCAGCTTCCTATGGTAACCAGAACGATTTTATAATTAACTCGCCGGCGACGGCGACGTTAAATTCAGAAGATGACCGACGAACATGCGTTTAACACAAGACAACACGCACGCCGTAGCATCAGTGTTTCCCACGCTATGCAAACTGTTTGATCGGTCTATAACCTTGGGTTCCCATCACTCATATGAGTTGTAGTGACGAGTTGTCAGCAATATTAATGTAAATAGACACATTGTTGATTTAAAGTTATGAAAAACTTAAAAGTTGGTCTACAAATTACCCTGGATGTCTTTATCCTCGTATCAACTGGTCCCTATCTGTTTTGGGTATGGTTCTTTTTATGGGTAAAATATATCTCTGTTCTTCCAATGGCCTAGACTAAATCATTGGAGACAAAATTGAAGAAATTCATATTTTGTGAATGAAAATGTGCCAGTGCCGCTTTTTAAACAAACACCTTACAGTTGTACCCGTTTTGACCAAGATTGTGAAGACATCATCAAAACGGGCACTATTTTCCTTCCACTTTGAGCATTGCATCCTATCACCCACACCAAATATCAAAGAAACAATCAGCTAACGCAAATGTTTTGGACAAAATGAAATAAACTATCCGACGGTAGCGAATATTCCATACATTGTAAATAATGAGAAGAAGCTGTGTTTCCAGGACTGCTTAGACCCCGCTTACAATTCATCCGCAGGATTCTGTAGACTTGATTTGAGTTGCTGGACCATTTACCTTTTAGAAATCATACACAGGTGCTTTTTCGATAACCGGCTGCGAAGTCACGAAAATTCCAGAAGATGGCCGCCGGTAGCCTTTAAAAAACTAAATTTTAATTTTGATACCTAAAAGTATGTGTAATAACCTTTTTAGGGGTTTTGGGGTGCTAGGAAAGGATCATGTCTGACATAGTTTTTATCATTAGAGGTCCAGGTTTTTATAAATGAGTATGGATTGGAAAGTTCACGGATGGACGCCGGCACCCCAGTCATTCTGAAAAGTGAACATTTTGAATGACTTTAAGCCTTAGTATTATGTTTAAATACATCGTTATGGCGGGGTCTTAGGTGCTGGGAATGGTCATTCTGACATATTTTATCATTAGAAGTCCAGTACATGGTAGGATTTAGGAAGAAATCCAAGTGGGCGCGCCGGCCGTGTCCATATGTTAAAGTAAAATTTTGAAAAGAACATCTAGAATTATGTGTAATACATCGTTGTAGATGGTTGTAGGTGTAGGATATCCATATTGACACCATTTTTGTCTGAGTAGAGACACCCAAAGTTAGTGTCAGCGGAATTCAATGAGACCACTGATAACAATGCTAAACCAATTTAATGGTTGTTTAGCCATTCTTGAATAAAAATGGCCGTCCCCGTTAACTACTTTTTCCTATATCCTGGTCCCTGAGATTCGTAGAGGAAAAATTCTGGTGTCTGACTACAACCATGTTTTTAGGGAAGGAATTCAATGACACCATTTGAGAACAATGCGGACCACAATCAGTGGTGCGCAGCAATCTGAATTTCAAAATGAGACGCCAAGAACGGATTATATTTACTTACATTCGCCCTTTGATAGAGTGGTAGAAGCACGATTCTGGTGTCTATACCTGTTACAAGGTCAGGAAATCCAAAAAGATCAAAGTAGACTTTATGGGGTTCTTTGTGGCAGCTATTGGTTATTTGGTTGAACTTAATTCCATCCATTGGAGATAGGAGCCACCAAGTATAGAAATAGTGTTGTCAGAATTGCAAAAAGAGCATTCATGTTTGGTACATGTAATGTGAGTTGATGGATTTGGACATATTAGAAGGACTTTATGGCCAAAACACAGTCGTGACATGGTTGGTAGTGAACAAGTGTGGTGGTGACAGAGTTGGCATTGGTAATTGGGTAATGACCATGTTGGTTGGTGACACTGTATTTACCAATGTTTTCCTTGAAGGCATCTATGACGTAATTTGACAATATCGATAGTGCACATTTATTTAGTCCGTATGTACACTGGATCTGGAGTAAGTTGAGAGATTTTAGTGACATGGTTGGCTGATGGTGTCATAAGTGTATAATTGAAATTTGACATACGTTGATGGACACTTCATTAATTGGGCAGTGATATTGACTGATGTCGAATTGACCAGTTTGACCATAAAACGATGGATAACTGAGTGTCAGAGTTGGCTTAGTGTCATAAATTGGAGTAAACATAGCTGAACCGGTGTCACTCATTGGGCCGGTTGGTATCATAATTGGCAGTGGCCTAATTGAAAACGAGGTAGTAACATAGCTGAGTGGTTTAATATTTGCAGTGTCATATTGGAAAATGTAATTTTTGTTGGTGACATGTTGGTTCACGCATCGCATCAGAGTATCGCTGTCTTAGTTCTGTAGATGAAGAAACAGGTGGAGAGTCCTGATCACCTGAATCGTAGTCACCCGAATCACTGTATCAAGTATCTCCTACTTCACTGCAAGAGCTTCGGGGAAGAAATCGGACAATCAAACCATGAGTGAAGTTCTAAATGCGAGCTTTAGTGTCATCCAGGTCATCAGTTGCGAGATGAGAAAGTCAAACCTACAAACGGGAGTATCTGCCGTCTCCATATAGCAACCGTGATAGTACTCTACAGCAGATATGTTGTCGTAAAACTGCACGACATGGGGTGGTGAACATGGCCAGTGAACAGTGCAGCCGAGGTGCAAAATACCGTCATCACAACATTTTCCTTGATGAGCGTGAATTTTGAGGCTGTCAACACTCTCTTGATCTTGGTAAGGTTAAGCCAGACAAGCGATATAGGTTTCATTCTCCTACACTTTTTTATTCTCTTTCTACATACACATACTGTCTTGCCAACATGGAACAGGAAAACAAGAGGGGATCCTTCAAATCTAACAGAAATGGTCTTTCTCAGGAGTAAGTTGTTGGCGGTTGGCCCATAACATGCCTTCACACTTGTGATCAACTAGTTCCTCAAGGGGTGACGAGGGAAGGTAAAACCTATCAAAGTGATGCAGGGAAGCTTCCAAAGTTCCAACCAGCCTAGCAGACCTAGGAGTGCATGGGAGGGCACTAAGGAAGTTGTTTGTGGTTCTGAAGAATTTCGATGTGCAATCTATGGTCGATCGAGATTCAAGAGTGTTGGCAGGCCTCAGTTCATCTGCATCATGGCGAAATAAAGTTGAGACGATATGATGCACCATCGGGCCATGGCGTGAGCATTACGAACAACAAACACAGTCGTAGAGAGAACTATCAGGTTGCTTATATGGAGACTGGCAGATACTCCCGTTGTAGAACATTCCTCTCCAACTGATGGACATGGATGGACACTATATCTGCACTTTAGAATGCCATATGGGCTGGATGGCTTCTGATTCATTTCGAAGCTCTTGCAGAGAAAGAAGAGAGATGGATAAAAGTGATTTGGGATGACGCGGATTTTTTTCAGACGTAGGACTCTCCACCTGTGTTTCATCAGCGAACGAAGACCAGCGATGACTCTGATGATGCGTGATCTAACCTATGTCACAACAAACTAAACAATTCCAATATAAATGACAATGCCAATTAGACACCATAGCTAGTCCCACTGCCAATTATGACACCATCAGCCAAACATGTCACTTAAAATCTCAACTTACGCCCAAAAACTCGTGTTTCATATGGACTGAATACACGTGCGCTATCGATAGTGTCCCGCTTACGTATAGATGCGTTTCAAGCGAACATTGCTAACTAAAATACAGTGTCCACACACACAACTATGGTCATTACCAATGTGACCCCTGCACCAAACTCTATCACTGCGCACATTTGGTCACTTACAACACCATGTAACTGACTGTTTTGGCCAAAAAGTCACTTTATAAGATATGTCAAATCCGCCACTACAGTTAGCAAATTAATACTTTTGTTCAATTTTGGGACATTTACTGGCTATACTTGGTGCTACTATCTCCAAAGGAGCGGGAAGTACGAGCCACACAAACAATGGCGGCATCCACAGCAAACAAAAGAACCCAGTAAGTTTACCTTTGATCTTTTTTGGATTCCTGACCCTTTTTAAACAGGGGATAGACAACCAGAATCTGCTTATAACTCTCTAAAAGGCGGAATGTATGTAATTATATCGATTTTTTTGGAATCCATTTTGAAATCAAGATTACTGCCGCAACATGAATGGTTTCAGCCTTGTTATCAATGGTGTAATGAATATTTGACCCTAAAAACGGAGTGGTGTAGACACCAAGAATGATGGCTACGAATCTCACGGACACAGATAGTAGGCAAAAGTAGTTAAGTGGGGGGCGGCCATTTTGAAATTCAAGATGGCTGCCACAAATAAAATGGTGCGCTAGCATTGTTTATCAATAGGGCCTAATTGAATTTCATGACACTAACGTTGGTTCTCTATCAAAACAGGTATGTTGTCAAAATATGGATTTCCTGCACCTA
Source organism: Ophioderma brevispina (assembly GCA_023653785.1). NCBI lineage: Eukaryota > Metazoa > Echinodermata > Ophiuroidea > Amphilepidida > Ophiodermatidae > Ophioderma > Ophioderma brevispina. Next base: position 18,767 of record JAMKCH010029344.1, read on the forward strand.
CAACCACTGCAATGACGACCGGTATTACACCATAATTCTGGATGAAGTCTTTCACAAAATGTGTACTAAACAGGTGACAGCGGCAGCCATATTGGCATTCAAAATCCTACATGTAACATGGAACTTTAATGATAAAAACGACACGCTCAGAAATGAAGTCCCAGCACCTAAAGAGACCCCCATAAAAGATTTGTATTAAACATACTACTAGGTTAAAGTCATCTCAAAAGTGTACTTTTCATATGACTGCCGGCGGCCCATTGGGGGCATTCACATCATAACATGTAACCTATGGACCTCTATATATAAAAACGATGTCAGGAAATTATTCCCAGCCAACCCCAAACCCCTAAACGACCGACCGGTGGTGATTACACATAATTTAGGTATTTCAAAATAAAATGCTATATTTTAAAATGGCTACCGTGCGGCATCTTGGAATTTTTCGGAATAACGAAGCCTGGTTTCGAAAAAAGCACCTGTGTGTTCTACAAGGTAAATGGTCCAACATCTCAAATCAAGTTCAGAATCTCTGCGGATCTGCAGGAATGTAGCGGCGGTTTAAGCAGGTCCTGAGCTACTGTTGCCTCTCAAAGTCACCAAGAACTATAGGAAATAATTAAATTTGGCAGAACATGAAACCTCTCCAATTAGCCTACAGATCTCGTCATGGAACCAGAGATGCACTGCTCGTTCCAATGACATCCGCAGGGCCTTGGATAGGCAACGTAGCAGTGTTTCTGGGACCTCTGGATCTTTCAGCAGCGTTTGATACGATTGATGGTTGACAATGCTTGAAAACGATGTTCATGACAGTATTTGGAATAACCGGTTTTTACATTGGAGTGGTTGGATCAATTTAGAAGAAACAGAACATGTCACGTCACTATTCATTGTGGTGTATCCTCCCAGCGTTAACTTACTTTATGGTGCTCCCAGGGCTCAGTATTTGGCCCTATCTGTCATTCCAATGGAGGTGCGCCCAATTTGGTGAGTAATTTTAAGAACGCATGGTGTTCCTTTGCAATGTTGCTGATCACATCCAGATCTATCTGCCCTTCAATCTCACCTTCCTGGTGAGGCTGCTTGTATGTCAAAAAAGCATAATGGAAGTCAGCTGAATGGGAGGCTAGTAACTTAAATCAACTCAATCAAGATAAGACTGAGTTTCTTATCATTGGCATCCCCAAACATCATCACTTACTTATTAAAGAACAAAACTTGTCTCTGGCTTAGAAACTACTACCATAGTCCTCCTTCTGTGTAGAAATATGGTGTTTGCTGACATTTGGAAAATTTCTGAATTATGACCTGATTCATGTTACTAATGGGCGACAAATCTGGGTGACAGATAAACATTCGCAACTAAGCAGAGAATCAGAATATTAACATTGACAAAAGGATACTTGGTCCTGACACCGGTCAGGGCATTAAGTACGTCCCGACTGAATACTGCAAGTTCCTGCTCAATGTCCTTACAGCAAGGAATTGAATCGCGACTGACCAATAAGTCAGCAGAATAAAGCAAGCACGCCGATTTATAAGTGCTCTCTAAAGACACACCACACATCTCCAGCTAATTAATGAGATTCACTGGCTTCGGATCCTCGCGCATTCAATTCAAAACTCTAACCTTGTTTTTACAAAAGCTCTCAGATGAGGCTCCGGGCTACACCAATCATCTGAACTGACTTCCTATTTACTTCAAATTAAAAATCTAACTTTCATCTTATCGAACTACATTAAAAGTTCTCGACGAAGAAATTGGGCCGTGATCGTTCATCTCTCCTCGTGCATCGCACCTAATGCTCTTTGAACTCTTTTCCAAAGGAACTTGCCAAGCTCAATTTCACTTCTCTGTTCAAAAAAACTCTCTTAAGACTCACTATTTGTTAATATTATTTGTTTTTCTTGTTTGTTCTTTTGTTGCATTTGGTATTGTACGCGCTTTGCAACCCTTGGGAAAGGCGCTATAAATCAAATGCTGTTTATTATTTTATTATTATTAGGCTTACCATAATGCAGTTTGGAGATCCTTTTCGCCTGAATAACGATTGTTTTTGTGATGGTGGACCCTATTAAAATGGGGGGGGGGGAGGTTGCTAGGGATCAGAAAATGCACCTGAAAAGGGACAGCATGCAAGGAAAATATTCAAACATACTTTAATGATTTTTTTTTAACTAAAATCACGTTCCACCTAATTAGATAAGTAAGATGCTTGATATTGTGTAAAATATTGACTTATTGTGGTGTTGACCTATTAAAGCGTTTGCAGCGCCTCAAAACCAAGGCTGCGCGCTTAAACTTAGTTGTAGACAGGACTAGTCCCTTCTAAGGAATTGCATTGGTTACCTGGTTAGAGAACGTATTTCAGTGACAAGTACATATCTTAAATGATTTTTTTAAATAAAAGCACTTTCCACCTATTAGATAAGTTAAGATGTTCTATGTGTAAAATATTGACTTATTGTGGGTGCGTGCCTATTAAAGCGTTGCAGCGCCTCCAACCAGGATGCGCGCTTCAAACTTAGTTGTAGAAGGACCTGCCTTCTAAGGAATTGCATTGGTTACCTGTTAGAGAAAAAGTATTTCAGTACAAGATTGTATATTTACAAATGCATCAATAATGAACAAGTCTTTCATTACTAGGGGGGAGATCTTATTCTCTTTACCAGAGAAATGATCCTTTGGCACGGGATACAGACTTAATTTTTTTTTTTTTGCGACGAAAGTGGCCTGAGCTTTTCAGAGCTTTTTGGTCTGATACCGTTTACTGGGTTTGAAAACAAAGGCTATGTTGCAAGTGTACCTCAAATTACCCTCATTCCAAGTTTTTCAATTAGATCGTTGAACAGTTTCTCGCCCTTGAAAGTTGTATGAATGTCTTTCAACTCAAAATCTCTGGTTCTATTATGTCCCTTTTATTTTTCAATAATGACTAAAAAATAGGTTGTCGACTATTTTCGTCTGTAACAGTATTTTCCCTAAAACTAAACTCATTTTAGAATAGTAACTTTGTCAAACTTATTACAGTCCAGGCTATATATTCTCGATCACAAATATCACCTTGTTTTATTTAGATACTTCAAAAACGGAAAAAATCAAAAAGGACACCAAAACCAAACCATTCATCTCTTGTTCACACTCAAAAGTTGTAATTTTTTCATCCTGTCTTGTTAAAACTCAAATTTCATTCGTGACCATTAACATAGATCTCTGTAAACCAGCGTAAATCAATGAATCTCATATGGCTGTCAATAGAATAACGTGTCTGAATCGTGAGCTACATACATTTGACTGCAGGTTGGTAATTTTGGTATCTATCCTGGTTTTTGGCAGTCAAGAATTAATAATTGAAATCATAAGAAAATATTTGAAAAAAAGGTGAGTATAATTCCCTTCCTTATAGGAATCCAAGGATTGCGTTCCTATACGTCTAATATTGCTTATAATTTGATAGCCGGTCACCTAGTACTCTGCAAGGTTTTTTAAACCCCTGTTAATTCAATCAGATCAATGTTCACATCATTAGGTACTCCAGAGGAATCGATGCATATAAGACGTCATCCAAGATGGGTGTCCAATATGACTGGAAATGGCAACTTACTAAGCGGCGAAAAAACCGATCACTAATAGTCTAGAGATATATGTTTTCGGGTTTGTTTTTTGGAAGGTTTTTGGGTTGTCCATTGTCATCCCTTATTGATATTGGATGGATAACTACTCAATGGCACTTAAGATAGCATTACTGGGGATTTTTGGGAAGTGATAATCCAACTAAAAAACCACAAATAATATTCTTTAGCCTACAAGCGGGATGCATTACTGACCTTTAACTGAATTTTCAGCCATATTGAACGCCTATCATTATGCCATCTTGCAGATATCAATGCACTTTGATTGTTTATGATATGTATTGCTTGAATCATTATAGTGATATAACCCAACCTGGCAGCTCTTGGCTATATGTAGAAATCATAGCACCAACTAAGAGGAATGCATTTTGGGGGGGCCGCTTTACAGAGGCTTTTGGAAATTTCAACAGGAGAGAGTGGGAAGCAGTCCATATTTCTTCATGTTGTCCATCTTAGCATGTGGCTATAAAGATAGAACTGACTGAAAACCATTATTTTATGGGTATTTTGGGCCATAATCCTGAAAAAATATATGTTTTCAATTTTACTTTCACCGCTTCAATTATTTGGGAGCTGAGAGATACTTTCAGTCCCCCCCCCCCCCAATTATTTGAGGTGGTTGACCCCTCATAGTTCCAAGCATGCTGTATTTTGCCTTAATTTGTGTTTTTGAAGGGATAATTGGTTTTAGCTATAGATTAACTGACCTCAATAATCAGAATTGTTCGCAATCATGAGAAAAAGGCATATTAATATTTATATGGAAGAGTTGGTTGAGGCAGCAAATAGATTTATTTTGGGCCTTTTTAAGCGTGGTCACAATAACGTTCCTAAACAAGATTGTATCCGAACGGTTTGTTTCACCATAATTGGGTGGTGATCTTTATATCACTTAAAGTTTGAACAAGTTTATTTGATTAAAGCGGACTTCATTCATCTTTCCACATAAAGAAGAGAGAAAGAGAGAGAGAGAGCGGGGGAAGAGAGAGATGGAAGTATGTGTGTGTCTTATGGACCTCATTCCTTTCATTGGTCTGGCATTAGTATTCTATTAGGGTTAGAGGATAATTGGGACCTGGGTATGTTATGTCCCTCTTTGTAGACTAGGCTAGATTAAATTACATTAGTTCAGAGTGTATACTTAAAAACATGTTTTTATGCTGGTACAGTCTAAAAATGCTCTATTTGAAACAACTATAGAGAGCTAATCAGAGCGACACCTACAGTATCAATCTAGTCAAAAGCACTAAGGCAAATTTAAAAGTCAATTCTCGCCATTTAGAAGCCAGTATAAATTATTTAAAAAAATGAATATTAATAAAGTAATATGAAGTTAGATTGTACAGTTATACCAAGTGTACACTGTTAAAAATTTGCCTAATTTTACCAGAATTTACCTTTTAAATTACGGTAAACCCCAATTATTCAATAATCTTCACGCTTTATTACCTATACCTAACATAAAATTACAATTTGAAAGCAGAAAAATGTAAATAAACAGTGGCTAAAAAATAATACTACACATTTTGAAAAAAAGGTAGTATTTATACGCTGACCGTTATTATATCTTCCGTAATATTGCGTGCTTTTGTAAATTACTTGTTTTAATGTAAGAATACGAACTATGAAAATCGTTTTACCTATAAAAAGTGTTAAGTAACGTCATTAAAAATGCAAAATCTTATTTTCCCTGTCATTTTTAAAAATAGTTTAAACAACTCTTTTCCTCCTTTTTGTATTATATTTAGTTTAATTTGAAAAAAAGTAGTACACGCACATATATATATATTGAATTTTAGCATCTGCTATCAGTAAAGTCATGTAGTGTAGTGGATAAGGTTTAGGACTTGTAATCTTAAGGCCCTGGTTCGAATCTATGTAAGGTACATGTATTAAGTTTATTCATATGATGATTAAGTAATTGGTGACATTAGAATGTGTACATTATATAAAACAAAGTGTATAAAGCGCTTTAAATCTTTATTTCTTCACGTTTTCCCTTTTATTGCGTTTTTTCTCAAAATCGTTTGCCTGAAATATAACTTTTTTTACAACCACGTGGTAACGTAAATACAACGTTTGTATGATGCCATAGCTACAACGTGAAAATTTGGTCAGAGGATTGTAATAACGTTTCAATTCTTAATATTTTAAACAAGTCAAAAACCAACAATAACGTTGAAGCTGAGATTTTACACCGTTATTTTACGTTCCCTGCAATGGTTTCGTATTTTTACGGCTCCAGTTATTTTACGTTATGCATTTAGTGAGTCCCAGCTGCCAGCCAAATGCCTGTTTTTTTACAGGTTTATTTTTAACAGTGTACAGTTATACCAAGCGAAAACTCACACACTCGGTACTTCGTATTTTCTGTACGAGGGTCTACAATTACAACAACCAGCAAATTGAACTTTTCAAAGAATTGTTCATTTCATGCAATAACCTTCACTTCTAAATCAATTTTATGCTTGAATGCCCATTCCAAAAGGCTTCATGTATACATAAAAACTTGCACTTGATCCCGGGACTTGATCTTGTGTCTACATACTCACGTACAGCAGCCTACTGCCCCTGTTGGCAATATCGTTGTTCTGTCCTCAAAACCTCCAACACTGGTAAGCTGATTATCTTTTATTTGAGTAAAATGCAGGTGTTATATGCCCAGTCAGTTCCGATTAGTTAAAGAAGGGGGTTTAGGACATCATTATTTCATCACGCGCTCCGTATTTTATATTGACTATGTCCGCACCGTCCTGTTTAGGACTAACCCTGGACGCTAAACAAATGTAGAGCGTTAATGCATGTTGCGATATCCCTATCAATATGACTTCTAGTCCTGATTCGTCGTATCTTGTAAACAAACATTGCTGCCATTTTGCTGGCTATTCAATACGGTCTATCCAAGTGGAAAACGCTCGCAATGCATACAAATGGTTTATTTTAATTGGTTTCCTCATGTTAGAGGGTATTGAGCCGATCAGAGATATTGTAAGAAAAAGTTTAAAAAAAAAACCATGGTGTGTCTTTAATCACACTCTAAAAGGTGGCGTTTTAGAAAGTGAAGGTTCAACTCTCTAAAGTGCTAATCCCATAAAAAAATGCCCCCCCCCCCTATATAGGGCAAAATTTTTTGTTTCACAAATATCGGGAATTTTCCTGTCTATCCTTCCATGAATTATATGGAATTCCAGACGCTACCTTCCTTAAATTACCAGGAATTCCAGACACTACTTCCGTATACATTCCAGGAATTCCTAGACTACAATGTAAAAAACATGGAATTCCCAGAGGCTTATGGTTTAATGGGAAGAGGGTGTTGAAAATATTTATTTTTTCAGGAATTTTCCTGAAATTTTACAAACACGGAAATTCCGTCACCCTTAGACCTAAAATGGCTGAATTCCCCCCCGTATTAGACATTAAATTCTGGAATTCCAGCTTTAAAAAGGGACAAAAGTCTGGCCTTCCGGCGCACCTCTATAGGGTGGGGGGGCATTTTTTCTGGAATAGCCAATGCAAAAGAGTGAATTCACTCTTTTAGAGGGACTAAATTTCACACCAATACTTTTTGGCTCAAATTTACTCTTTATAAATTAAACAAATGATTAAAAATTATTTGTCAATTATCAAGATAAACAATTGACCCAAAAAAGTGTTCTTTGAAAGGTGTTCAATTTAAGATTTTTAAAAAAAACCAAAAAACATAAAAAAAAGTGAAATTTACTCTTTTGCATTTAGAGAGTATGCAAAGATGTATTAGAAAACTTTTAGAAAGTGTATGTTTAAGCTTGTTAGACTACCGACACGGGAGTTTCCGTAACCCTGACCCCTTGACACACTTTACTCTTAACACTTTTGAATTAGGAAACCTTAACGGAATAAACATGTGCTTTATTCCGTGAAGGGTTTCCGAATTCAGTACAAGTGTGTAGTAAAAGTGTGTGAGATGGATCAGGTTACGGAAACTCCCTATTGACACTCAGTTGGGGAATTTGACAAGGTGAGTGATTCACACCAACGTTTGGGTCAGGAAGTTTACTAAATCAAATGTTTATAAAATTGTTTACTCGCTAAAAAAAGTTTTTACGGTTGAACTCATATAAATTAAATTGCATTGGTAGTGCTATGTGAGCTGTGAATGAATCGTCATAATAATAAAATAATAATAGAGTTTGTAAATTGCCCCTTGGAGGCAAAAGACATTGCATTTTTCATTAACTGCATGATTAATATCCCTAAACATCCCTAGAGGAAAATCTGACAAAAGGGAGTATAGCGTGATATATTTTGGGAAATTTCCGTAAACCTGCCACATATGCACCCTTTTTTTATGACACACTATGAATTCGGGAACTTTAAAAGAATAAACGGTGAAGGGTTTCCGAATTCATAAGGGTGTCCAGATGGGTCGTTACGGAAAAGCCTCTTTTTCTGTTAGATATAGAGCACTTTCCTCCTACCTCAAGCAGGGGTCCGCCTCCATGCATTTTTTTCAAAAGTGGCCATTTCAAATGCAGTTAAGGGACGCTAAGAGAGTAAAGAGTATGGGTTGCGAGTTTCAATTGCGAGGTAGTACTTGTTACCAATGTAATAAATTAATGTCTGTTAGAACAGTTATCGATTGATGGAACCCGCCAAAAACCACCCCGAAAATCTAAACAAGGAGAAAAAATCCGGGGGGGGGGGAGATGAAACAAGATCCATCTGGTGCTGGATCGTGATAGAATAGTAGTGGCTGTTGTGGTCATTGATTGTGGCATGTGTGGGTATTAGCCAAAAGGGAACACTCAAATCACCGTATCCACCTTCTACTGGAACCAAAGTAGGTGTCCATGCGCGGCATAATGCATTTTGTGAACATTGGTAAGCGTTTCATATAGAAGTCCCAAGTAGAAAATGAGGTATTGCCATTGATTCGTCAACCGTTACTGCACGACATCATTACGTGCTCATGGCGAATTCAATCAAAGTCCCTTTGAAGTTACAAGACTGACTAAAAATAACATTCCAAAACGGTCTTCTTTGATGTTACGCGGCTTGTCATACCTCGTACCAAGCGTAGATTTGGATACAGATCATTCAAAGTCATTGGTCCTAGGCTCTGGAACAAGTTGTCATTAACATTACAGGAGCACCTTCCACCAGTGTCTTTAAGCGGCCCCTGAAAACATATTGATTTTCTGATGCTTAGAATTTGTTAACTTTGGATTTGTTAATTTTCCTTATTGTGCTGTTTTATCATGTTGTATATTAATTTAATATTTAGAGCGCCAAATAAATGCATTTTATTATTATTATTATTATTATTATTAAGACCTCTGTAAAAGTCATGGATCGAGAGGTCAATCTGGGATCACTGAGGACAAATTCCTTTAAGTAAAATATAAAACAAACGTCAAATAAAAATCTTTTAGCCCATCCTGTAGGACGTCATGAGAGATCAATAAAGTCCATTATGACCTCATCACTTGACCTATGGTTTAGGGGTCATAGGTCAAAACACTTCAAATAATGTTACCCTTGAAATCAATGTAGGGCACGTGTGGTTCAGTGGATTGAGCGCCCGACCCACACGCCAAAGTTCGAACCCCGCCGTGTGTGTTATGGCCTTGATCAAGGCACTTTCAATTACTCGTCTCTATCCAGGTGTATATTAATGAACTTTAGACCCTCCATAAAAGTTATGTATCCTCTTTGAATATTCCTACTTCGCTGTAAAAGTAATTCGTCAATGTTGATTAAAAGGATGCAAACCTCATCTTTTGACTTAAAAGTCAAATCTCAGTCAAATTCTAGTAAATCTAATTGCGTTGTTGGGTACAAATGCTCTGATTTGCGTATGATTTTATTAAACATAGTTATAAAGTACATTAAAAGGAACCCTAATTTATGTGGCGCAACATCCGTAATCTACCAAAAAAAGACTAAAGCACTCAGGGAAACAAAAACAAACAAGTTTTTTTTTTAAGGTATTTAAAATATTTTGTCGAGTGCACTATAATATTTGTATATGGCATCTTCTGTATGTAATAAATTGGCAGTTAATGTGTTGTCACAGAAAAGGAGAGGTCACATTAACATTACGATTACGAACAAAAATGCAAAAGTCTGATTGTCATAAAACTATGCGTAGGCATGTTATTGTAGTCGTGTTCTCTAAAGTTAACCAGACGACTGTATCGCCGTATTAGGTATAGAAAAAATACAGGTCACATTTGCTACATTAAACTGCATGACTGTTAATAATTATACTAGTGGGTTTGCCTAATCCTGAAATGCACACTTTAATTTGAGTGTTTGGGTGGTGAAACACCGACATTTTTTCGGTTTGATTCCTTCTCGAATCATATTAGGGGCCAAACCGTATGTCTCATTTAAAACCACCCATTTTTTAAGTATAGGTTGACTGAGAAACCATATCAAAATCTATATTGAGTTACTCTATTAGTTACACTAAGGCTATAGTGAAAACTGCATACCAAAGTAATTTAGACAAGGACGTGAAGAAAAATAAAAAAGAAAACTCTGTTGAATCCAAGAAACTTTACGGAAAGCCGAAAATGTGGTCAAGTTACAGAAACACCTTAGGTAACGGAAACTTAGGTACTGCAAACTTAATTGGATTTCAACCAACAAGGATAGATCGAGCGGTTTTCAGAAGAAAAATTTTCAATCATCTCCATGAATTCAATGCAAAGAGAAAAGTCTAGAAAACCATTGGATACAGCAACCACTCTCTTTGGCTTTTTTGCATTGAAATGCTGAAATGTCAGCTGTCCTATGCTTAAAGGGGGATGGCCCGATTTAAGAATATGAAGTTTTCATCTTGATAGATTGGCCTTCACTCCAAAACCCCATCTGTAAAGTTTCGCGCCGATAATTCAACCCGTTTTGATGTGAGAGCTAAAAACGTGATTTTGTAAGCCCCATAGATTACTGTGTAAAATTAATATTGGTCGACCAAAATGGGTCACATTTTCAAAAAAAAAAAAAAAAAAAAATTAGGGGCCAAACCGTATGTCTCATTTAAAACCACCCATTTTTTAAGTATAGGTTGACTGAGAAACCATATCAAAATCTATATTGAGTTACTCTATTAGTTACACTAAGGCTATAGTGAAAACTGCATACCAAAGTAATTTAGACAAGGACGTGAAGAAAAATAAAAAAGAAAACTCTGTTGAATCCAAGAAACTTTACGGAAAGCCGAAAATGTGGTCAAGTTACAGAAACACCTTAGGTAACGGAAACTTAGGTACTGCAAACTTAATTGGATTTCAACCAACAAGGATAGATCGAGCGGTTTTCAGAAGAAAAATTTTCAATCATCTCCATGAATTCAATGCAAAGAGAAAAGTCTAGAAAACCATTGGATACAGCAACCACTCTCTTTGGCTTTTTTGCATTGAAATGCTGAAATGTCAGCTGTCCTATGCTTAAAGCATTGGTTAACCAGGAAATAAACAGGATATACAATAATAGAACAGCCAACTTCACAGACAGAGTAACGAGATCAATGTTGATCGAGGAGTACGATTTTTTTTACAATTTTTTTCGAACCCGGGTTTTTTGCATATTTGGAATGCTTACCAATGTATTAGATCACACCTTAAGTTTAGTAAATAGCCGAATCCGCGCCTTCTTTAAGGTAAAGATAATCATTTAGTATTTTCTGTCGTCCACGATTACGATAGTAGGCAAGTTCAAAACAATGTTTGCGGTTTTCTTTGTACTTGTTTTTTTCCAATATCTTTCGAACGTTCTCGGTAGGTGGTCTACAGACTACAACCGATACAGTGCAATTTGAGAGAAGTTTTTATCCTCGAAAAAATCTCCTCCTGTCACTTTAAAGAACACCATGATGAAGAAGACAAGACCAAGTTCAATCACTTAATCATCAGGACAAATTCCAACGACCAAAAGAGGCATAATATATGTCTAACCCGGTCCTTGTCCACTGATTAAAATGGACCACAATCAGATTGATGAAGTCCGAAGAAGACTACTGGTTGGATCAGAGTACATTTGGGAAAATTAAAATCAGGTTATGATGGAGCACTGGGCAATGTGTTGAAAAGAAGGTATTCACAACCATTGTGTTTTACCAACTATACCTAAACGGGTCCAGAGACTTGGTTCCCTGACCGTCCAGAAACATAAGCAAAGATGACAAGTTGCTAATACAGCATGAACGGAGTAGTTTAGGTATCACTAAACGCGATAGTAGAACAAAGGTGTCATGGGCATGTCCATGGCCTTTGACAAAATTAATCGCATAATGAATACAAGTAAAGTCTGACTCAGATATCGAAGGAAGGCAAACAAAAGAACAGTGAGAGAGGTTGTTAATATTCTAGTGTGACATTGATGAGATTGATATGTGTCACCTTGGAGAAGTCTGCAGAGTTTGATGATGGCCGATTATGCTGATGATGATGATGATGACGATTACTACCACCACCACCACCAACCGCCCACCACCCCACCAACCCATCCCCCACCCCTACCCCACCCCACCCCCGTTTATATCGGCACTTGCCAGCTCGAGTTTTTTTTTGTGAGAGAAGACAAATGAGAACGAAAGTGGCTCTTTGGGCTATAACAAAATGAATTCCACTATTTTTGGCAGTGTGAAAACATCGAATGCTAACATTTTAAAATCTTTTTCTATGCAGGTATACCCATGATGACAACATATATGGTCTATCTCAATCGGACATGGAAACTATAATGAAGCCTACTGTATTGTTATATTAATCTAGCTTTTCGTGTTATTAATAATTAATATTGATAGCGGTCGGATCAACAGGGTATAGGCCGATTTTGGCGGCTGTCTGGCCAGTGACACGGTTTCATTCCATAGTCATGACTTCCAAAACTCAGCTAATCTACTATAGGATTCTGAATACTAAGGGTAAACAAAACATCGCTGATTTGACCATTTTCAGTGAAAAGGAATTTCAATGTTACTTCCTTTTTTATAACGAATAACATATAATGTTACACATTTTGAATTTGAGAGAGGCTGCAATGTCCAGGTTGGTGGCGCTATAACCTCAACATTGTCTATGGCTCAGACGATGGCGCCAAGACCTCTTTCAATATAACACTCCGCAACGAACCAGTACTTCTGCCTGCTCCTCGACAGTAGAGGTCAACTCATATTTAGTGAGTGCGCTAAAGACGTTAGTTAGATCCTGGAGTTTTGGTTTCTTAAGATAACTTTGCTTGTTTTCTTCTTCTTCTTCTTTATGCTTCAGTTTGTATTGAATTTACGAGGGTTTCAGGGTAGACAGTTCCATTCGGGTTTATTGTACAGCAAGCTCGTGCGCGCGTTCACATTGGTGTGTTAACACCAAGGGGTCTATTTCTGTGTTCTTTACTTACATGTGTTTTTCCATTTTGATTTATATGTGGCTCAGTTTCCTAGGTCGAACGTAGTGGGTACGTAAAGCCTCAAACGCGTCTGCTCTGCTACCCACCAGTTTTTGTGAATTTGAACCCGTTTACTGACGTTTTAATAAAAATCGGTAAAATAAGGCCTAATCACCGTTTAATAGCCAATATGCTATCAGGGCCTCATATCCTTGACAAACATTAAATATGGTTTTGATGCAACTTCTTTGCAAAATGATCTGACAGTCAGTTGGTCGACTTCAGTGTGTGAGCCAACAAAAGCGGCGCACTGCGCAGAACATGATAATGAATCACCCATAATACTTCAACGGCTTCTGGAAACGGCCTCAATTTGAAATACCGGAAATAGCGCCATGTACGTGTTAACGCTCATCCATTAGTTGTTTACTATTAGTTCAGGGCAATTCAAGTTATAGAGCTATTTTCTGAGGTGCCAGTTTTCAACATCATGGACGGATGCTAAACGTAGCTTTCCACTCTGCCTTTAAGTAGTCCACATCTTGGGACTTAATTCTAATTACAAAATGCTTATTTTCTGATAAATAACGCCTTTTGTAGTATTGTCGCGTTCGCAGGTATAGTTTCCTAGCAAATTACCAACATAACTGTGCAAAAATATCAAATGTTGAAATTGTGGGGGGGGCGCTCTCAAAAAATGTGTCCCTTTGTTACTGTTAATAAAGGTTGTCAATAATATGTATATTCCTGCAAAATTTTCATAGCTTCATCAATAAATTTTAAATCAATTTTATTAGAAATTGCTGAGAAAAAATGGATAAGGTAAATGATTTTTGTTAAGAATATTATTATAAAACTATATAAATTAAATAGGCTAATACTAATTGTTATAATAATTGTTATCGGAATAATGCTAATATATATTTAATTTATTTAAAAACCAATTCCTCACTGTATTGTTTAGAAACGGTTTGTAAACACGCTGAGAATCTACATTTTGCACATAGATCTTGCTTTAAAAAAAACGTCGAAAAGGTTTGTGTAAAAGATGAGGTTGTTAAGCACATGAACATAGAAGTAGTTGTGAAAGGGGAAACATCAATATTAAAGTGTGAGAGATTTCTATCCGCATTTAACAGAAGGGTAAAACTTGTTTATTTTTTTTTCTTTACACACACAATTGGTAAGGCTCAAATGTAAACAACCTCATATTTTACCCAACTTAAATGATTTAACAGTGTGTCCATGGATAAATAGCATAACCGATATTTTGAATTGCCGCGGACTGGTTTACAATCATCTTACTGTGTGCCCTTCGCAAAAAACCATTTATATTGCTATTTCCTCTTTGCTCGTCCTTTCCTTTAAATGAATTTTTATTTCTAGTACACCGGCCAACGGCGAGCTGCGGGTAGTGGCAATCATGTTTAAACATCCGTTGATTCAATACACTCATAACGATTTAAGGAAACTGTTAACCAGCAAGCCTCAAGAAAACTTCCGCTCATATCGCCTTTTATTTCTACTTTATTGAACATTCATATCTTTTTGTAAATTCACTTTCCGGTTTTCGTTAACTTATCTTATTGACTACGTATATGATGTAAATTTTTTACATCTATCCATAAACTATCACACATGTAGATTTTAGAGGGTACAAACAGCACGAATATTGTCTGCAACACTGATATTTGAAAAGTAAATCCAGACCCAAGCGAATAGAGCGGGTAGCGCGTACGCTACCACTTCCAAAAACTTGCCCATGTAAAGTCAATTTTATTGACTTTAATAGTGACGAGAGTACATTACGCCCTCTATAGATTCATATTTTTATATATTATACCGCCTACGACGGTATACAAGTGGTGCCAAGCACGTTAAAGCATCCGTTGCTCCAATACACTCATAACGCTTTGAGGAAGCTGTTACAACCAGCAAACCACTACATACAATATTTTGTTCTGCAACTTCACTAATATCGCTTTTGAACATTGATATCTTTTTGTCAATGTACGTTTAGGTTTTCGCTAGACCTATCTAATTGAGTACCTATCGATATGACGTAAAATTTCACATTATTTCATAAGCTATCACACATGTAGATTTTAGAGGACATAAATGGCAGGAATATTTTCTGCAACACTGATATTTGAAAAGTAGGTCAAAACCCAAGCGAATAGAGCGGGTAGCGCGGGCTTACTGTATTTTGCGAAACGAAACAGAACTCCCATTGGATTACACGCTTTATTCCGTTATGCACGTTATGCATGCACGCTTTATTCCGTCATGCATGCAAAGCGTGTAATCCAATGGGAGTTCTGTTTCGTTTCGTTTCGCAAAATACAGTAAGCCGGTGTAGAAGTAATTATAGTCCGGCGTACTCATAGTCCGGGAACAATGGTGAACAATAGGGCAATCGATTCAGCTGACTCTTCACGCAACATTAGTTTCACGCTTTATTCCGTTATCGTCTATGGAGCCCCGGACTATGGCTCCCACCGGACTATATCTGTTTTCACACCGGTAGCGCGTACGCTTCCACGCCCAATAGAAAATATCAATAATAAAGCGAAACAATTCCGGTATAATACTAAAACGAGAAGATATCAATAATTAAGCGCAATCATCTGGTACAATACTAAAATGAGAAGATATCAGTAATAAAGCGAAATCATCCGGTACAATGCTAAAAAGAGAAGATATCAATGCAATACATGCATTTAAATTGATTAAAATCCATAGGTTTTTTTAATGATCTTTTTTACAGAGATGAAGAAACTGGAACGCTGAAGGGGTTTTTGGTTGACATTACAAATGCAGGTTAGAAAAGCAAGAATGTTACATGCACGTAAATGTATATCGTGCAAAATCACATTTAAAATATTCATCAAACACGAAGCAAACATCTTAAAACAGTTTTTTAAACATCTTAAATTTATAATGTTTACCTAACACATAACCCACACGACCAGCTGATCTAAGGTGGAACCTGCATAAAACTAAAAGCACTTAATGACTGTAAAGATGCACTCTTTTACGAAAACTAATAACCCTCTACTATGAATATGATTTGCATTGATACAATTACAGTTGTATAAATCAAGATTTTTTTAATATGTATTTGTTTTAAACACTCGGCCTCTCCTTAGAGAACTTTCGAATTTCTTAAATCTGGTCTTTAAGTCTTTATCGAAGACGATTGTATTCTCATCAACAGAAAATGTAAAAGTGGTTACTGGTCCCTTACGTGGTCTCGTGGTCTCTTAACCATTTCTTTTAATCGATCAATAGACCAAAACTTATAGTCCTACAATTACCAGTTTTTATATCGTTTGCCTCATTATTATTCCTGCAGTAACATTCTTATAAGCATTCCTATTAATTTATTATTTCTCTCTCCTCCATATCGTAGTAGGGGGGATACTGTAGGAGGCAGAACCATGTGAGTTGCAAATCTGGATAAGAATTGTGCATTGGTACACATGTCTTTATGCATTGATAATCAAAAAGCACTTATCACACCCATTTCATGACCCCCCCAGCTTTGATTCAAGGTTTACACAGGGGTAAAACATGTTAATATGTTTCGATATTGTGTTGAAGCACACCATGATGTTTTGGTTACAAGAATTCCAAAACGGTATAGTTTGTGTTGCTACCTATGGCTAATAGTTTTGGAATTACATGGGTAAAAAACTTGTACAAATGGTGTAAACGTCAATTTTGTACAGGGGTCATATTAACAGTTGTTTCAATGTTTGTAAAACGTGGTTCAAATTGTTGTTCAGCTCATACAGAATAATATAGGATTGTTTTTGATTATTAACGAAAATGCGAATAAGTGATCAGCTATGCAGTTTATATTGGTTTTTTAAATTTATATTATTGGAATTATATTTGGACCTGTAGTTACCGCCTGTGGCCCCTATTTTGTTTGGTTGGATAAAACGAGCAAACTAAGCATAACAGATAAGCAAGATTTTTCTATATAAAAGGTACTTAAATGAATAAAATATGTAATTGGCAAAATAAATACCGTAAGAGAGGTAGTAAAGGCCAGAGGGTTAATTTTGTTGACAGTGTCTGAATCGACGTAAGACGTGGTTTAAACATTTACAAAAATTTTAATCAATTTTTAAAATAATAATACAACCGGCTTTAATAACCCTATTCCATCAAATCACACAGCGCTGTTTCCATTATTATACAGGACGGTACGATTACGTTATTACGCCGCCATCCAGAACGTTTTCTTGTTTTTCTTTCACAGCGCCCACTGGAATTTAAGTATCCTACATGCCTTCAAGTCATTTTAAATAAATGATTTTATCTATTTTAGTATGCAAGACCGCCAATAAGAATTGCCGATTGTGTATGACGTTTGGCTTCGATGCTGGGATTCTGAGGAGGTCAGGTTTGCTCTCGGAGGAATTGGCTTATGAGTAACTGGTAGGGACGCATGTGGCAGGTAAGAAATAAGTAATGAACTATTTTATGACTGATTAAAAAAAAATTACCGCATGCCACTACTCAAAAAAACTGAAAACTGAATCAAAGCGTCAATAATGACACTTTAATCGAATAGCACTGAGTACAATAGCCTAAAATCTAAACAAGACAGCTCATTTTGTTTGGTAGGCTTATAAAAAATTAAGCAGGCACATAAAATATCTATGCATCGTCTCATCATCAATTTCGCAGCATTTTGTCCATTATTTTTACGATTTAACAGTCTCTCCGGTAAACCTTAATTGGATTTTGTAAAAAACAAACTCAATTCGCTGTGAAGATGAAAAATACACAAGAAACAAAACACAAAAAAGCAAGTTAGATGTTGGTAGTGTGTTATAAAAGATACTCTAGAAACACTATCTGTCTGGTGTGGTGCCAGAAGTGATTTTTTACGGAAAAGAGCACATCAGGTTTAACCATGGACCTATCGAAACAGCGAAAAAACCACACAATTAAACCTAATTCTATTACCCATTCAACTCGACAAGCTAGGCACTCGATGTGTATGCATGTGGCATAGACCTCGACCGCCTGTGAATGATATCTCTCTTTGCCGCGATCAGATGCAGTGACCAAGTCTCTTTACCATGTTTACTAAAGAGAACTTCGCACAAACTTTGTAATATCGCTGCGCCGGATGTAGTGACGCCCCCCGGACTGTAGGGTTTTTTGGAAACTGAATCGTAAGTTTTCCATTTTTTTTTAGGGGGGGAAGTTGTTGTCATCGAATAGAGGAGAAATTGACTTAATATGTTGTGTAAAATAAGGTAAAGGAAAGGGGCGGACCTGTGTACTACAGGAACGGATTGCCATCCTCTCTTTCGAATCGATTGGTGCCAGACTCAGCCATCCAATGTTGCGGTAGGGGATCGCTACAACACAAACCAACACCTCCTCACAGGAGTCTGTACCATTCCCAACATTGAATATTCCGTTACCCCCTTTATACACACCGGGTGTGGAGGAGTAATAAGTAAAGTCCTTATCGCAAGGCACAACACTTTGCCACAGTGGGACCTCGAACCCACGACCTTTGTGTTGCTGGACGGAGCGCCAATCCACTGGACCACACTTGCCCTACAAGTGGTAATACTTGATATCAAAGGAAACCCCTCTTGTATTAGAAGATTATATAACCACAGTATTTATTTCAGGATCGAACCATCTCATGCATCAACCTTTAATTTTGAATTTGCACCAAAGACCCTAGTTTTTGCATTCCTGTCACCAAATGCCCTGGTTTGGGAACGCCAGCCTTACAAACAAACCCATATTCTTGGTAAAAGAGTAAGTGAACAATTATTATACCACGT